>WAAB01021045.1:216946-233094 GCA_013389865.1 Piaya cayana | reverse complement strand
TTTTTTTTTTCTTACAATCACAATTCCCATGGTTAAAACCTAATTTTGTGATTATTATAATTTTTGCACAGTACGTATGTCTTCTTGTTTTGCATTTTTAAATATGATCTTTAAAATTCACTGGTGGTCATTCCACTGTCACAAAGAGGTCTCCAATCATCTTACTTTAAAATCAGAACTGTTTAAAACAGTTACAGGATTTCTCTAGTTTGTTGGCAGCAACAAGGTTTTAAAAATGTTCATGTTAAATCAGAGGTGCTTTCTGGAAACAAATCCAATATAAGATGTTTTGAAAGCAACCATCAGTCAGTAAAATAGTTGTAGAAAAAGATTCCAACAACTCTTCCACATATAATTTGACAGATTGATCTGATAGGCCAGTATAGATAGGCCAGTTCGTTATTCTAAGCGCTCTAAAATTAATCTCAGAAAAGAAAAGAATGAGAAAAGAAATCACTTGTTGTTTTCACCTTTTTAGAAGAGACTGCATCTTATTTTACAAAACAAATACTTGTCTCTATTATGATGGAGGAAATAAAAATGCAACTTCAGTCTAGAAATTACTGCTTAGCTTATTGCTGTTTTATGAGCACTTCTTCCCCCTGACAGAGAACACAGTTTAATTGCTCAATAAAATGGTAAAGTTTTAAGAAAAAAAAAACTACTATAAAATTAAATGAGATTAAAAAATGTATGCTAAACATTACATCAGTACTGGTGGTTGTGAGAGCTGAAAATTAGAGGGTCAGATTCATTAAAACTATATTGATGTCAATGAAATTGAGGCAGCATTTTGTTCTAAGTTTACAGCTTACTCAAATTCAGCCAAACACTGGAAAAAACTTCTGGAACTGATCACAGTTGAGGATATGAGGTCTTTATTTACAGATAACTCAATCTTCCCAAATGAAATAAAAGATAGAAAATGCAACTCTCCATTGTTCAGTGGGGTTGGGCTCTGTGACATTTTACCTGTGCATTTAATTTACTGGACAGTGACAAGTAGACAAACAGAATTCTCTATGTCTGCTTCTCTATTCAAAAATTAATGAGAAAAGACAATAAAGCCTAGGTTTTAAAGGTTCTGAGAAGAGGTGTTGGAGATGCACCACAGGGGAATGATTTTTGACTGTAGCATTCTTATAGATTCACAAGATTTGCGAATAAAGCCAGTGCCTGACAGTATGATATGACAGCATTCCATAGAATCTCCTGTCAGCCATTGCATTCACCTCCATGAGCTGTTTGTTATTTCTGTTCTGGAAGAAATGCTTTGTGTTCTTCGAAATGCCATAACCAGGGCACTTTTTCATACTGGCTTTGGCACCTGGTCAAAACAAAAGTGGAGTTTTTCAGGGACTGTTACCAAACTGCAGTCAGAAGGATAGGCTTGGGACTGGTGTCTAGCCAGGGGTTTTCCCTTGTTCTGGTTGCACAGATGGGTGCTCCTGGTTCAGGGTGGGATCTGGGTGGCAGGTAGCCATTCCCCCCGGACTGGGTTGTGAGGGAGAAGCAGGCAGAGGTATTTCAGCTGGGCTGTTTGTCGCATCACCTTCTTAGGGGAACACCTTTTATCTCCCTTAATGCANCTAGTGATTCTGTGATTCTGTAGGATTATTTTACTGCAAAGAAAATTCTTGAGAACTTTTTTTCCCAAATGTCAGTGATGTTGGTAGATTTTACTGATATTCTTTGATTTAATAAAATCAGTATTCATGGATAGAAATGGTTTAGTTGGTTGGAAAGTTTTCAGTCTGTCATAAACCAAGGGATAATAATGAATACAAACACTTCCTTGTCACTTCAGAAGAATGATAGTATTTCTGTGTAAGGATGTCTTTCAAGTAGCACAGCAGTTTCATAAGCCTTCATTTTTCAGATATAGACCAAAATCAGTAGGATTTTTACTTTAGAAAATAATAAGACCATAATCCTATAGAAATTTGCATTATTAAAATAATAATTCATTTACTTAACATCTACATAAAGATTAAAGAATTTAGTCTAGTATTATTATGCTATTAATGCCAGGATTCTCTGGATATTGAAGTATGTATCTGCTAGCGTTCAGGTCTAAACCAATTTTTAAAGCATGTTTATAATCTTTTTAGTTGTTATTGAGTCTTAAAATTCAATGTATGCTTCTGTCTACTGTGCTACCACGTGGATGAGGAGCAAAGCAGCTTATCTTTTCCTTTTTATGAGGCTTTGTAACTTGTATAGTATATGTTTTAATATTTAATATGAAGATTATGCTATGTTGTCTCTATCCAAATTATTTTTAAGGTATCTGTGTTGAGTGAAGATGAAAGTGACTAAGTTGGTAGGTATTCATAACACAGAGATATTTTAAGAAGGTACTTTTTGGAAGACACATTGTTGAACACTTTTATTCTTCCAATGACATTTAATTAGTAATGCAAAAAGAAAGGAGAATTTCTCCATAGATGAGCAGTGTATAGTTTTGTGGTTTAATATTTCTTTCAAACTAAATACCTGGGGGAGTAATAGTTAGGCAGTTTTGTGTCAGTATTTTAAGTGTACATTTTTCCTTCCTTACTCATGGTGAATAGAAACATGCTTTAGAATCTACCAGAGCAACTTAATAATGGAAGAGATAAGTGAAATAAAAAACATTGATTTTTTTTTTCTTACAATCACAATTCCCATGGTTAAAACCTAATTTTGTGATTATTATAATTTTTGCACAGTACGTATGTCTTCTTGTTTTGCATTTTTAAATATGATCTTTAAAATTCACTGGTGGTCATTCCACTGTCACAAAGAGGTCTCCAATCATCTTACTTTGAAATCAGAACTGTTTAAAACAGTTACAGGATTTCTCTAGTTTGTTGGCAGCAACAAGGTTTTAAAAATGTTCATGTTAAATCAGAGGTGCTTTCTGGAAACAAATCCAATATAAGATGTTTTGAAAGCAACCATCAGTCAGTAAAATAGTTGTAGAAAAAGATTCCAACAACTCTTCCACATATAATTTGACAGATTGATCTGATAGGCCAGTATAGATAGGCCAGTTCGTTATTCTAAGCGCTCTAAAATTAATCTCAGAAAAGAAAAGAATGAGAAAAGAAATCACTTGTTGTTTTCACCTTTTTAGAAGAGACTGCATCTTATTTTACAAAACAAATACTTGTCTCTATTATGATGGAGGAAATAAAAATGCAACTTCAGTCTAGAAATTACTGCTTAGCTTATTGCTGTTTTATGAGCACTTCTTCCCCCTGACTGAGAACACAGTTTAATTGCTCAATAAAATGGTAAAGTTTTAAGAAAAAAAAAACTACTATAAAATTAAATGAGATTAAAAAATGTATGCTAAACATTACATCAGTACTGGTGGTTGTGAGAGCTGAAAATTAGAGGGTCAGATTCATTAAAACTATATTGATGTCAATGAAATTGAGGCAGCATTTTGTTCTAAGTTTACAGCTTACTCAAATTCAGCCAAACACTGGAAAAAACTTCTGGAACTGATCACAGTTGAGGATATGAGGTCTTTATTTACAGATAACTCAATCTTCCCAAATGAAATAAAAGATAGAAAATGCAACTCTCCATTGTTCAGTGGGGTTGGGCTCTGTGACATTTTACCTGTGCATTTAATTTACTGGACAGTGACAAGTAGACAAACAGAATTCTCTATGTCTGCTTCTCTATTCAAAAATTAATGAGAAAAGACAATAAAGCCTAGGTTTTAAAGGTTCTGAGAAGAGGTGTTGGAGATGCACCACAGGGGAATGATTTTTGACTGTAGCATTCTTATAGATTCACAAGATTTGCGAATAAAGCCAGTGCCTGACAGTATGATATGACAGCATTCCATAGAATCTCCTGTCAGCCATTGCATTCACCTCCATGAGCTGTTTGTTATTTCTGTTCTGGAAGAAATGCTTTGTGTTCTTCGAAATGCCATAACCAGGGCACTTTTTCATACTGGCTTTGGCACCTGGTCAAAACAAAAGTGGAGTTTTTCAGGGACTGTTACCAAACTGCAGTCAGAAGGATAGGCTTGGGACTGGTGTCTAGCCAGGGGTTTTCCCTTGTTCTGGTTGCACAGATGGGTGCTCCTGGTTCAGGGTGGGATCTGGGTGGCAGGTAGCCATTCCCCCTGGACTGGGTTGTGAGGGAGAAGCAGGCAGAGGTATTTCAGCTGGGCTGTTTGTCGCATCACCTTCTTAGGGGAACACCTTTTATCTCCCTTAATGCATTCTGTGGAAGTTTTCTTCCTGGCACCTACTACCTCAGGGGCCTCCTGCTCACCTCTGCAAGACTTCAGCTGTGCTGATCCATCCCCAGCTTGCTCCAGGGTAACAGATGGAGAGCCCATACCAGCATCCCATCCTTCTAACCATAGCATGTCTTCCCACAGCTTGTCATAAGCAAACTTGATATTATGCCACTCCCCCTTCACATCTAATTTATAGCCCTGTCAATGAGCCCTGCAAGTTCCTGAGCAAAGACCTTCCACTCCATTTGAGAAAGGTGGCTCTCAAATGGACTCCATTATAGTGAGAATAGTTTACTTTATTCTCAACTTTTTCTGTTTGTTTGTTTCACATTTAACCTTTGTACCTTGTAGCTTTCCATCTGCTACTTATCTTTGTCCTGCAGGTTAGAGAAGAAAGAATTCAATACTAATAAGCCTAAACTGAGCAACATGATAAACTCACTGGCTCTGCCTTTATCTTCGCCCACGGAGGCAAGACTTTTTCTTGCAGGTCATGTCCCTGAGTCTCAGGTATGCTTGTCAGAGAAGTATAAATCTTTATAGGAATATACTAGCAGCATTTCTGAATCTTACAGTTCTCATAATCTGTGATTAAATTTAGACTCCATTTTGTGAACATTTCATGAATTTCCTTCTTGATGAATGTTTGCATCATAACAACACAACATCCTTTACCACACTGCAAATCAAAAGCTGGTACAAATTTTGATTCACTGACTAATTCAGGATGAATCATCTACAAACAGGGAACACTTCTCTGGAATATTTGGCAAGCCAGAGATTGTCTTAAAGCTCTGTCAATGAGGCCTGCAAGCTCCTGAGCAAAGACTCTTTTCCTCCTTTAAGAAAGACGAATCCCAACTGATGCCAGCAAGCCTTGTGTTGTGCAGGGCATCACATATCAAAGAACTCAAAATTGTGGTGGTGACACAAGCCGCAGAACCGTGTATTACTGGACTGGTTACATTTGTTTCTTTCACTGTCGCTGCCTGCAACTGAAAGAAAAGAGGAAAAAAATAACCTGTGCTCCAGATTATCTTACCAGACATCCCAAAATCCTGAAGTCTCTCTTGATTACTCTTGGACTATGTGTTGTGGCTTCATCATCATCCACATGAAAGCGCACTAATGGATAATTGTCCGAGGGCCATACAAAGCTAGAAAGTATCCTAGAGAAGTCCTTAACCCAGGACCCAGGGAGGCAGCAGACTACCCTAAGACAAGGGTTTGTCCAGCATATTGGACCCTCTGTTCCACTCAGAAGAGTCACCTACAACTGTAACCCGTTTTTCTTCATCATGAAGGTAGCCATGATACAGGGGATAGGCCTTTCTGACCCTGGCATCACCTCTGCTGTAGACTGACTGTCATTCACATCTTATATTGATTGGCCTTCCATATCCAGAGCCTCATACCTGTTGTACAGAGGTGTTTGGGAAGATGAGATGGGCAGGGGAGGAGTTTGCCATCTGCCTTAAGAATGGACTTGCCTCCATTCACCTCTCTCTGTTGACCTACTGCCTGCAGCCCAGCAGAAGGAGGATACAGGATGGGCTTGATGTCCTTTTTCTTCCGATGGCTATTCCTGTTTGTGTCTCAGGGAGGGCAGCACATGGCTCCACCAGTCTCTCTCATTCTCAGACTCCTTGATGCTTCTTAACATTTCTCTTTCTTCGGGTAGCTCTGCCACCATTCTGAGCAGATCATCCACCCTGTCACACTTCACACAGTCGTTCTCGCCTGGATTGCCACATCCGTTCTGGCAGTTGCAGCTGATAATGCTTTCTGCCAGACAGACACCGTAGCTAAGCCCCTTCTGAGAGGATGTTGGTCACCAACTGAACTCACCTCTTGAGCCGGTAGGGTGACTGTGCCTTTCATACAACCCTTGCCACGTGAACTCCTCTGTAAACTGTTGCACCACTACCTGGTCAACTGTGCTCCCTAGGTTGCTTTTTGTAGGTATGAGGTGGACACAGTTCTTTGGCAATGCCCAGGCCTCATCAGCATCTCCCATGAAAGCTACCAGCTCCTGGTGAGTCTCTTCAGTGCCTTGGTGTTTCTCTGCCTCAGGAAACTCCCACCGTGTGCCACTCCACTATGGAATGGGCCAGTTCCAGAGCAATTCCCCTCAATGACTGACTGGCTACTGATTGTCTGAATTAATATATCATTCTGAATTTGAAATATTTTCTAAATAAGGTTTGAATAACTCAATGTTCTACCAAAGAACACTTTCACCCACTTTTGTATCGTCAAGGCTTTTAATTGTTTAACATACCTGGAAAACTTCACTGCAAGTGGACAAGGTTATGAGTCAGTTAAAGCATCGTGGAAATTAACATCATCTATTCTGATAAAATTACATGGCAAGTAACATACTCATTTGTTTTGAGTGAACATGGTAAAATTTGAAATTAATTAGCACTGATTTTCCCACTGTGTCATTTTCTGAAGCAGCCAGTATTCAGTCTGAAGCACTTTTTCATGCTCTTTGGTACATAATGATGTACTTTGATGTTTTATTTCATTTTAGAGAACACAACTACCAACTGGAAGGAACACCACCACTCTTTGGGACACACAGGATTCAGCAGATGAGAGTGGAAGAAAATTGTTTATATTCTTCTGACAAGAAAACTGGCTCAGTGACTGAAACAGGCAAAATATTGAAGTGGTAGCCCATCCTCTAGAGCACTGAGAAAGATAATTATTTGCTCTTGGTCATTTTGTTTTCTATAATAAGAATATGTCTTCAAATATTCTGCTGCATTCTAGTTTAAAGTGGCTGAGGATGCATGTAGCAAATTATTACACTGCTGGTCTATACTGGAAGCTTTATGAGCTGTTCTATATCCTCATTTGTTAAAGGAAGATAAAACAACATAAAAATCAAGCTGAAAGGTACAAAAAGGCTTGCTGTTTTGGTTTTCCTATTTATGAAGCACTGAACTGTAAAGTAGTGTAATGATAGCTTATATTAATTTTAACAAACTTGAAAATCTTGCTGACTGGTCTAACATTTAGGTGCTTTTTCATTTTGTTTCTTATCAACCTTTAGTTTTCTGCTGGAGGCACTCCATTTGTTATGTTAGTGGAAACAGGTAATTACAAACAGTGGTAAAATGAAACACAACCATTCATGAAGCTAAGAGGTTTTTAACAGCTTCATCCTACTCAGTTAAAAAATAATTTAAATTAAAATACATGGATTGTGAATATACTGGTTTTATTAACACAAAAAAACATTTTTTGTGCTGCTTGCTAAATAGATCTATTTCTGTTAGAAAATATTCTGTTTCCTAAAACTAGTATTTTGCAGTCGCTTTCTTCTTACATACAGACAGTGAAATTTGTTTTCAGAAACTACTTAGCAGATTTGAAAAAAATCTATTTCCTCTTCTCACAGACTGGTCTTTAACTAATGGTTAAACTGCATAGCAGTGGAAACTCTGGTGATCCTGAGTCATCTGTTGGAGGTGATCTTCAGCCCTTTGTAAGCAGAACTTTATTTTGCAAAGACACAGAAGACACGTAGGGGAGATGTGGTATAATTCCTAATGTGTTGTACTGGAGAGCTAAAGCAAAGAATACTGAAGAGGGAACAAGTGTTAAGATAACAGCACAGGACAAAGCAAGTCCCTCCTCTTAAGTTTAGGAAATAAAAATGCTGATCATTTAGATCTTTAACCCATAGCTGCATCTACTCATGCTGCTTCAAAATTTCCTTAAATCTAGTCAGAATACCATTTTTATATTCCCTGTAAACACTATAGCTATTAATGCTTTATTTGGTCTTTGTTTTATATTTCATTATCCTGTGTGAAATTCATTCTAAGAGAAGACTGGATTACACAAGGGCCAATGAAGTTGTGAAATTAAAACCTAAATGGGACACGAACTTTGTGCTGGCCATTCTCCAAGGATGAATTTCACTTTTTTCTGCATCAATTTCTGACCCCTCTTCTTTTGTGAGAGGTCTTCTGTTTCTGTTAAGGAGACATTGAGCTCTTTAAAAATTAATGTATAGTTTAGTCCTTTATTTAAAAATGTGACAAGAATGCTGACAATGAAGTGATGTCTTTCCTCTCCATTCTTCTACCTTAGTAAGATTGTTTGGTGGAAAAGAAAAAGAAGGAAATACAAATGGGCTGGAAATTCATATCTATTTGTAAATAATACCCTTAAAATCGTGTTTTGTTTTTTTTTCCTGTCCCGTTTCAATATTGGCATATGCCCTAAGGGGGCATTATGAAAAAATGTAAAATTGTTACTACTGTTTTTCCATTTCCACACTATGCAAAAGAGTAAACAATATTGCAGTACTGTAATTTTTTTATCCATCGACTTTATTACACATGACAAATGCATATTGCATCCACAGGTATTTCCTACTAACCTTGTCTTCCTGTGATTCTCAATAAAAATAAGCATAATATCCTGTCTTCAATCTGCAGTCATAGATGTGTTCTGCAGTAATATTTTTCTAAACATCAGGTTATAGAATTGACTTTTAAAAACTGCTTAGCACTGACTTATCAATATTTGAGTTTTATAATTGAACTAGCTTGCTACTTTTTCAACAAAAAGTTTGCAATCAAATATGTACATGTACAGGAGCTCAATTTTCTCTATAGTTAATGAAGGTCACATTGGCAAGGAAAGCATAGACAATTCAAGGAAAAAATTCCTACACATGCACAAGCACACACGTACTTTATATCTTTATAACATTGTTATGATAGAAACAAAAATTGAGTATATTAGGTGTAAGGGAAATGTTTAGGCCAAAATAAAAAATACTTTTCTTTTTGTCTTTGAAAAGAACAGTAGAAAAAGTAACCAGATGCAATTTTACAGGGATGTTAATATAGTCAAGTGTTAGAACTGTGTAAGCAAGCGTGCACTGCAAGATGGGAATGAGGCACACAGCAAAGTCATTGAATATCTTACTGCAGGAGTTGTAAACTGATTTCATTTAGGTCACTCACTGACATTCTGCAGAATTCAAATCATAGTTTCAGCAACCCTTCTGCAATATTCTGTATTTGTAACAAACACGATGGTTTTCTTAAAAAAGTAGAAGAATGGTCTTGCATTTTTAAAAGTGCTTTTCAGAGGCAAATACACGAAGGAAGTCCTTTATATCAAGCTATAAAAATGAAGAGTGTTGCCTTCCAATTTCTTTATTATGGCACAGCTTTAAAATGTGATGAACTGATTTTTGCACTCTGTTATAAATATGCTTCAGTTGAGGAGGTGTTCAATTGGCTTTTAACACTGTAAGTTAATCAGTGTGTATCTCTCAGTCAGCTAAAACTTATTTTTGTGACTGTAGAGTGACTTCTTTGTCTTCTTCTAGTACAACATATATACATGCTGTTTTCCACAGTATCTTTAAAATAGCTCTAAAGTGATCTCATGGGAGTGTACTTGTAATTAGATAATTACTGTCCTGTACTATATGAAACTCTTGTCTGCTCTTCATGATTTAGGCTATCCCAAGAAAATTATCACTACCTTACAATGTCTTTTGTATTATGATTTAGTATCTTCATACACTGATTGACAAAGCAGTCAAGATGAAATTAATTTATCTTGTACCAGTAGTTTTCCAGCACAGTTTGAAGTGAAAAGACATTGGGTAACGCTGCTTAGAAGCATACAACAGCTCTCCTTTTTGTCATTAGACTTCAGCTACCTATATTTTAAAAGCTACAAAACATGACATCTGGAAAGCTCACTCTTCCCAACCTCCTTTATAATCAGGCTTAAGGTCTCACTGGATATTCCCTAGCTGAAGACACACAAGGCGTAACTGCTAGTACAGTCTTTAGATCTTAACATATAGAGGTGTTAAGTAAACACATAGATGGAGAAGATGCTGTAAATGAGCACATAAGAAATTCACAGCATGGATCTCATTGGCATTAGGTCACCACTGCCAGATGAGGTTGGCTTATGCAAAGTTAATCTAGACCCCCAAATACAGGAACAAGTAAATGAGGAGAAATTGTGCAGGCTGACTTCACTCACCAGTGAGTTATGGCTAATGGCTGGGGAAACCCCTGTAGTTAAGTCCACCTCGTTCCTGGGAGATTGACATAACTGTTGCTCTTATTCTTTCCAGAGGTCTCAGTCAGACAAAACTTGGATATGTAGCTTCTGGGGCTAAAAAGGTTACTGTTCCCGATCACGTGCCGCCACTGAGCTTCAGTGTCATACACCAGGATTACATGGACAGCTTTTCACCTTATCCCCCCCCAAGCCTCTCTAGTGCCTGGCTGCCAGAACAGCCCCTCCTTGGTCAAGGGACACAGCCTACAGTATTTTGTAAGATTCTCTGACTTATGTCAATAAAAAACCCCTATTCATGGTACTTTGAAAGGAAAAGGGGAGTCAGGTCAGAGGAACTTGGGGAACTGAAAACGAAAGAAGCAGCATTTGCAAATACAAATGCCTGTTTTAATTTTCAAAGGAAGGATGACTGCTTTTTAAAGGTAGAAGTTTGGTTTTGTGAATGGTTTTGTAACTGCACATGCTTTTGAAAGATACACACCTGCTTTCACAAAAATAACCCAACAAGAACAACAACAAAACACCAAAAAAACACCAAAACTTAACTTTTAGTACCTATATAAAGCATCAAGGAAGCATATGCAAAGAAGATTGGAAACCATTTAAATATTTGTATGATTTATTATGAGAGGAAATGTAGAGTTACATGAGAATTTCTGATTTTTCTTTCTCCAGCTGAAAGACAAAGGAAAAGGACAATACTGTGATGATTCGTGATGCAATTTATGATTTGCCCTTAACATATTTATGAAACTATTATCTTTATTTCCCCTTTTTCTTCTCATATAATTTGATTTGTGGGAAAATTAATAAAAGAAATTACATACACAAAAGCATAGCCCATAACTGCTGCATACTTGAATTGATAAATGTGAACCATATTCAGTGTGATATTTAACAGAATGAAAATATGATGGCACTAAAGTTACATCTCTTTTTGTTCTCTTCATTTGCTCTGCTATTAAATGAAAGAAAATCTGAATATTATGCATCTTGACAATGGACTCTTACATAGTGAAACAGCTCTTAGAATTATTAAAGTTTGAGTTATTCCTATAATTGCAATTTTTTCAACACTAAAACAGTGATTGATGTACATAATATTTGCCTGATAAGTCACAGAAAATACAGTAACAGTAAATTCTTAAAGCAATTAAGTTGTCTTTTGCTAACATTGAAATTACAGCCAAAGAACAATGATTAGGTTAATAAATGTATATATATAAAGCATATATATTATTGAGATTAAGGTAGAAACTAATCTGAAATGAATCAGATTTATTTTTACATTTAGTATGCTTCTCGTAATATGTCTGCTTGCTTAGACAGACAACCATGAGCTCAATTTATGCACCTTGGTGCAGAAGTGGAATCATCACTGGAAAACTCATCACAGAAAGGAAGTTTTGCAAACTCAAAAGCCAGTCCAGTCATTCTTTCATGCTGCAATAGTGTGGTTTCTCTGTTTTCTATGTAGAAAATAAGAATAAAGAACTTTTCCTACCTCATTGCTATGTTGATCTTCATGTGTTGTAAGATCACAGAGAAAGGTCTCAGATGCTATGGTAACAGTGACTTATGAGCCTGAGACATCACAAAGAAAATGTTTTCTTAGGCTTTAAGGAATTCACTTTATGGTCATGCTCAAAGAGTTCTAGTCAACAGCGCAATGTCTAAATGGAGACCGGTGACAGTGTCACAAGGGTCAGTATTGGAACCAGTGTTTCCTAATATCTTTGTCACAGACAAGGACAGTGCAATGTTCTGCACCTGGGTCAAGGCCATTCCAAGTATGAATAGAGTAGAATGGATTAGGAATAGCCTGAAGAGAAGGACTTTGGGGTTGCTTGTGGATGAGAAGCCCAACATGAGCTGGCAATGTGCACTTGAAGCCCAGATGCCTAACTGGTGGCAGGGCTGCATCAGAAGAATTGTGACCAGCATGTTGAGGGAGATGATTCTGCTCCTCTACTCTACCTCATGAGACCTCACCCGGAGCAGTGCATTCAGTTCTGGAGTCCTCAAAATGGGAAGGACATGGATCTGTTAGAGCAAGTCCAGAGAAGGGCCACAAAGATGATCAGAGGGCTGGAGCAACTCCCATATAAGGACATGCTGGGAGAGTTTGGGTTGCTCAGCCTGAAGAAAAGAAGCCTGGATGGAGACCTGGGCTTTCAGTATTTAAAGGGGGGCTAAAGGAAAAATGGGAAGAGGCTCTTAATCAAGAAGGGCAGTGACAGGATGAGGAGTAATAGTTTTAAGCTGAAAGAGGGGAGATTTAGATTAGCTATTAGTAAGAATTTTCTTACTGTGAGGGTGGTGAAGTACTGGATCAACTTGCCCAGAGAAGTTGTGGATGCCCTATCCCTGCAGATGTTGAAGGCCAGGTGGGGTGAGGCTTTGAGTGACCTGATCCAGTGGAAGGTGTCCCTGCTCATGGCAGAAGTGGAACTAGATGATCTTTAAGGTCCCTTCCAACCCAAATAATTCTGTGATCCTGTGATTCTAAAAGCAGATACATTTTTCATTTTATTCAAATGATAATCTAAAGAAAGTAGAAAAGCCTGGAAGAACAATTTACATCATACAGATAAACTCAGGGAGTGGTGACATACAATGAAGGCTTTCATAGCTCAAAGAATGACTTTCAGAGTCACCTTAAAACCAGGAATTTATGGAGGCCCTTAGCATTGTGATCAAGAAAATGTTTGACACACTTTGCAAAGTATGTTCAGTCATCATTACATTTTTTTTACAGAAAAAGCATTTAGGAAATGTTTTCTTATTAATTATTTTTACTACTAATTCTTGTGATCATTAACTCCAAATCTTGTGCATAAAGTCTGAGTACACTGTATGAGAGGCAAAATATGTAATAAGCATATTTTAGAAATTTATGAAATTATCTAAAAAATTATTTAGCCTTACTGTCATAAGTCTCACTGTCTCTTTATAGGTTATAAAATAGAGGTCTCTTGTGCCTTTGGGGAGTTACACTTCTTGGATTCCTATTATTGGAGGCTCAGTGAAGCATCCTGTGCCAAATACTTCTCTAATGCAAAGTTAAATTTGCTAGTTTAGGAACGAATCTTAGAATGAAATTTCTATGTGTGAAAGCAAAGACCTTATTTTCTTTTAAATATGGTTTGAATCTATTCAGAGGTTATAACATAGGACTGTCACATTTTCTAAGTTTGCTTAGGAAACTTTCTTATGTGTGTTTCTAAGCAAATCATGAGTCTGCTGTGTGCATATGCATGATGTTTCATTCTAGGTAAATAGTGGCATTCAAGTCCTGCCATATTTATTTCTGTATATTCAAATATTCCAGTTTTCACCCATGTGCTCACTTTTGGCATAAAGAGGAAGAGAAACAAAGGGCAGGAAAGGCTTTGCTTCTCTGGGACTCTAGGTTTACATAATTTATTCCAAAAAGCTCCATGCTATTTTCCCTGGGTGAAGTGATAACAACAGGAGTTTTACCATTTTTCAGTGGCATCAAAGCTTCACAATAAACCACTGCCCATAATTCAACAACACAGTGTCAGCAGCAGAATAAAAAAAACAAAATAGCCTTTTTTTCACATACACCTGTAAGCATCTTTGCTATCTACTGGTTTGTAAAATATGCATGCCCAAGCATCCAGCTGTTACTATTAGTAAACGTCCAGTATCACAGATGATAGTGTCCCAGGGTTACAAATTAACACCATCATATGGGAAAGTGTGTTTGAGTTTGTTTTGGGGTTTTTTTTTATTTTGGGGGTTGGTTGGTTTTTTGTTTTTTTTTTTACATTACTAGTTTCTACAAACATAGCACAGCATTAACTTATGTGCTTGTTCTCTCCTGGATGGCAGGCCTGACCTTCAGCAAAATATTTAAGAAACTCTGCAGATCCTGACGTGTTCCACACTGCATGATTCAATGGGAAGGAAGCACACCTGTACCGGAAGTCATCGGGAAAGTAAGATAAAGCAGCAGTCTGAAAGGAACAGCAGCAGGACATGGCTCAAAGTATTATCAAAAGAAGAAAATTGTTTTCCTAGAGGGCAGCAGTCCCCATCACAGAGACAATACATTTGCACTGCAACACTTTTAGAAGGTATGTGATTTTCAACAGGGTGTGATGGCATTCATCATTCAGATGAAACACCACACAAAATGTGTTTCCTTAATCTATTGTATGCTTTTAAAACTGCCTAGAGCTTAAGCGTTTTAAAGACAAAAAAATTCTGCAGCTTCCTCATCTGAAGAAAAAGCTATTTACTTTCTCTTTAAAGGAAGTGTCACATAGAAGTATTAGAAGTGATGGGATGTATTTATGGAAAATATTTCTTTTCCATTTATTTATTTTTCAGAATATATTTTGAAGGGATAATTCAAGCTCTTCCAGGTGCAGGTCAGGCGCAAATATTTTAGAGAGAGATACAAGACCAATACTTCTTTGTACAACTTTGTGAGTTACGATAGCATGGTAAGGCTTTCAGTAAGTTTCATCTGACCTTAAGTTCTGCTTGAGCAAGCGTATAAACGATTAAGAAAACAACATCTAGCATCTGATTGTCTTCCTCTGTGCTTTTTAATGCCATTATAGAGAACTTGAGATGCCTGGTTCTTCAAACTCTTCTGTTTAACATTGCAGCAGCTTCTTCAGATAAATATTAACACTTTGAATGAAGGCAGGAGTGACAGAAAAGAGGGGAGTGCAGCCGAGGGAAGGCAGCATAACCTTCCATACAGGTGGTGATGAATGAGGCTTCCTCTGGCTCAGCAGTGGTGTGAGAGACTTTTGAGGTCCATGCCTCCAGGACAACAGTTGCTGGATAGGATGATTGCACCTATTTAATTAGATGTTTATGTTAATTAATGTTTATGCCACTACACTATACTGGATGTCAACTCTAGAAGTCCACTCACTGAATGCAAGGTGAGATGTTTGTTTTCTTTATTGTCAATTACCCTATTCAGTTCCATCTTAGATTCACCTCTGTTAAACACTCAGAAGACTTGAGGAAGTGTAGCATTAGGTTTTGTATTACTTTTTTTGGTAAATCTACGCAGAGATCTCATATATGCACACAGAAACACAAATATTTATACATACATGTGCATGTACTCACACGTAAGTGAACCCAAATTTGTAATAGATTTTAAAGGTTAGACAATGCTGTTAATGTTAAAAAATCCATAAAACATCTTCTTTAAAAGTACGTTTTAATAATCATAGGCACACATATTGTCCTATAAAATTGCAGTATATTTTAAATACTGTTTTAATGCTCTGTGATTATAATACTCAAATACATAACATCTAGACTATCTGAAGGCAAAGAAATATCAGAAGAAAAACATGATGGGAATAAAAATTAATTAACTAACCTTCTATGTAAGTAACAGTTCAGTGCAGCACTGTCAAATATCAAAACAAATACTGACTATCATGTCCATATTCCTATCTGAATGATATTATAGAGTAACTACGCCATGAACCCTGTATCTTCTCTGAATATTGTATAATTTCTCACTGTAATGGTTTTGATTTTTAGACCCTCTTTGGTAATCAGGTTGTAACTGAGGAAGAACTCAATCTCCCAGTATTCCATGTGATTTTCTATGTAAACCAGGGTATAAATAACAAGAATCACAGAATCACAGAATCACAGAATCACCGGGTTGGAAGAGACCCACTGGATCATCGAGTCCAACCACTCCCACAAAACACTAAACCATGTCCCTCAGGACCCCGTCCACCCGTAACTTAAACACCTCCAGGGAAGGCGAATCAATCACCTCCCTGGGCAGCATATTCCAGTGCCTAAT
>WAAB01021045.1:152607-216431 GCA_013389865.1 Piaya cayana | reverse complement strand
GAGGGTTTTTTTTTTAAGTCAATAATTTATGTTTTATTATATTAATTTTCCCCATATCATATATGCTAGCATGTGATGTGTTTTCTTTAATTACTTCTTCAATTATTCCTGAACCCATTTTGTCTACCACTAAATGCTACGGTAAAGTTATGTAGTTCCACAATTGTTATTGTCTCTTCTTTTGTTTTAAATCTTTTGATAATTCAAGTGCTTGTTACCTAGTTCTTACTTAGTTTTGGTAGGAAAAAGTCAACAGATTTTTTTCACTTAATCAGAGCCTTCATAAGCCTACAGCTATCTACCACATTCTCTCTAAGCTATTCCTTGTTCAAGTTGGATAATATATAGTTATATGTAAGTTCTTACATAGAAGCCACTTGAAAGTTAGCTTCATTGCCCAATTGTCTATCCCTAGCAGCTTTTCAAAGTATTTTCTAGTTCATGTTACACAATTTATCAGTTTTCTTTACATGTTGTTGCAGAATAATCTAGATTTCTCTAGGAAGCTGAAAATCCACCAGAGGCCCTCCTTTCCTCTGGCTCTAAAGCTGACTTAAATTATATCTAACATACCTTACATGTTGGTAATTTCCTATTGAAATATTGAGCAAATATCATGTGATCTGTGTGATTTATTAGTGTTCAGTTTATTGGTCTGGTTTTGAAAATTATCTATTAGCATGTCTAACTGAAATGATTCCTCAACCTTTTCTCCTATAAAGAAAGGATGTGGTATCAGCTTTCCTTAGGCTTCTCTGCAATGAATCTCAAGGCACTGGGATGCTTAAATTTTCTGTGATGGCTTTTTCTTTCCATAGCATCCTTTTTGTACCTACAGTATCTATTGACCCTGAAATCATGGATCTTTGGCACAAGGTCGCAAGGATATATGGCTACTTGCCAGATTCCATGCTTACAATGAGGCTGTAAAGTTAGTTATAGCTTTGGGGTATTCATGTTCCTCAAATTTGTTCTTTGTCTTGTGTCATTAACAGTTTCACACTTACATTATGAAAGATACTGTTGCTCCTAACTTCCATATCTTTAATGTATTTTTTTCTGTGAACCTCCTGTTTCATTTAATTATGATATAGTCTATTAATAAGATGGCCCAGTGATCAGAAAGAGGTGTTTTAGATGTACTTTTGATGCAGTATTATTTTTATTCTGGTTGGTTAGTGAAGTGTGTAGCTATTTCCCATGCTGTATTTTACTCTTTCAATTGCTCTTTTTAATATCTTTTTTTACAAGCTTCATATTTTTATATGCCACTGTTAATTGAAGATGAGCCATGGTATTATGAGTAGTCAATACCATATCTCTTTCCTTCTATAAAGATATAGGTCACTGTTACAAAGCCATTATTTTATTGAGGTATTTAGAACCAAATCCTGCCCTGATCCTGAAGTAAATCAGTACATTTTTCTCTCTTTTTGTGAGTTCTGCAATGAGTTGCTTTGAGTGGCAGTCATACATGATATAAAAAATCTATACTTTGCATTATATACCAGCTGACATTTATCCACAGTGGATTATGTTCTCATTTATGGTTTTATTGACCATTCTTGTAATAAGATAACCATTAATCAGTTTAATTGAGCCTTTCTTCTGACCTAAAAATAGATCAATCGAACTTCTGATCTTCTTTACTCATATACAGTGAACTGTACTTAATAAAGAAATGGATCCCAAAATTACTTCGGGAACCTTAATTTCAAAAGAGCTGTGGGAAATCTAGTCCACAGATAAGGAATGGAATGAAAGTAGTTTTTTTTTAACAGAGAAGGAAGAAAGATCTTCCATAAGCTGAAGAAGCTGATATCAAGAGATGTTTAAAGATCAAAGCAAATTTCTCCGAAGAGTGGAAATAAAGATAGCCCACAAAGGAACTGTGGAGTTCTAGAAAAGTGAAATAAAGCTGCCTACAGAGAGTAACAGAGAATACTGTAAAACTTAATAATTACTAGTTTATACAAGACTCAATCAATAACTCTCAAAAGCCCAAATTTTCTCCCAAAACTGTGTGATAGCAAATTGCATTTATGTGAATAAAGAAGAGTCAGAAACTGTGATTTCATCTAGATATTTGTCACTCAGTACAATTGGATTTTGTGACTTGATGTGACCAGATTTCAAGATAAATGGAATAAATAAGTATTTTCCTAAATTACTAAGATGTATCTCCATTGTGCTAAGTCTGTGCACTCCCTACACACTAGATTTGTACTTAACTCTAATATTCCTTCTCTGAAATGGTAAACACACCCATAGTACTTTGTCATTGTAAATGAAGTGCTAGCTATGAATCACCAATCTGCATAATCTGTAAATTATTTTTAATAAATCAAAAAAGGAAACAGACTGTGTCACACTAAAGGTTTGTGCTGTACCTCAATGACTGCAGCTTTACTGAAGTCAACTGAGCTGTACAGTTGCATTCATTCACTCTGGTGTGTGTCTCAAGTGTCTCAGTGTCTCAAGTGGAGAAAGGTCTTTAGCATCTAACACTTGCAGCCCAGATATCCAAGAATGCAAGAAAAAGTTGCTGCTGTTACTCAAATCATATAATCTCCTTCTCTGGCCCACAATCCTAGAATGAATAGTTGAAGTCGGGGGAGTAGCATGGAAAAATTGAACAGAGAAGAAATAAAAATTGTATCACGTCATTCTGATTTATTGCACAGCATAAATGCATGTTTTAAATTAAACCATACCATTCTGAGAGAACTCTGCAGCAGTGGAGTGGTTACTTTGACCATTTTCTTTCATTTTGATATACTTTACCTCAGAACACCCTTGATGCTAGACTAAAGGTAATGCTACTACACAATGTATGTATATCATAATTCCATCCATCCAAATAACACTACAAGGCTGGGTTGACCCCAGGAAGTGGTCCTTTGATCTCAGACCTTACAGGTATATGTTAATCAGCCTTAGTCCTTGAGGACTACTTAAGTGTCTACAATGAATTACAAAGAATTCGTAAGATGATTGAGAGTGAGAAAAACATAGTTTTGCTGTTAGAAATACTGCAATATGGAAATACCAGTATGGGTGCTTTATGATCCAAAGCAATGAAAGATTTCGATGCTGATGATATTTTTAGTACAGCTACATAACAATAAACAGTCAAAAGAATAAAACTGCATGCTGAGATTCAAATATGCTCATAAAGCACAGTGTTTGGATGCTCAGTGAGTTTTGTAGCCTCTATAACTCTCACTTGTGTCACAACAGGAGCCTTAGGCACTCTTGTCCTGTGATGGCATCTTGTTAGGAAACAGTAGACCCCAGCAAAAACAAAAGCTCAGAGCATCTCTACCTAACTGTACAAGAACTCCAGTTTTCCTAGAATTCTGCCTAACAAGAGATTTGGTTACTTATTTGAGTTGTAGAAGAGCAAAACCCTGGCGTATTGAAAGCCACACAAGTTAGTTTATGAGTGGAGCCGTCTTGATTATGTCAGTCCTTGATTCAAAGGCTCCCATTTAAACAGTACTAGAGATGTCAGGAGACAACCAAGTCATCATCCCCTTACTCAGATATTGCTTCAGAGTTCACAAGAGAAATGTATTTGGAAAACAGCAGGAAGATTTCAATGCTCAGCATCATCACTACACAATTAGAAGACATGAGAAATATTTCTCACATATGCTTTGTATTCTAATGAAATAATTGCCCAAACACCCAGGTTCAAGGTCAAAGTCAAATAAACTGAGCACACTGGAAGTATGTTTTGCCATTGTTTTCCCATTACAAGTTTTACAAGACATTGTTACAAGTCCTAACTGCAGCAATAAAAAGTAAACAGGTGAAAATTGAAATGCTTTGGTCAATTCTAGGTTTCGATATAAAGAAGGATTTGAGAATCCAAAATGTCTTGACCTATTTTGCAGAATCAGGCAATGAATCTCAGTAATTCTCAANGAGGAGAAGGAAGAAGGGTTGCAGACTGTGAGGTTTGGGAGAGGGTCGCACCCAAACCATTACAGTATTTTGCTCTATTTGTTTGCACTATTCTAGGTCTTAATATATAATATGATAAAATGAATGCAAATATCTAAATTTAAATTATTTGCATAGTAGTTTTCTATAAACATACAAACTTTATTTTAAAAAACCCTACCTCCCACCTTTTAAAATTCATAGCCATCGCCAGATTTATTTAAAACACTAACTAAATTATTTCAATTTTGGACAAACAATTAACAGCTTCAAAATTCAGCTGCAAGTATGTGATAAGAACATTTAACTGTCCTGGTTTATCTGAATATAACTTGAATACATCTGCATCCTCTTCTGCCAAAGCACTATAGCATTAGAAACGTAGCAATAGCAGTTGCATTGGAATGATCATGTTAATCAGAGCAANTAGCAACATTCCCTACAAATATAAAATGATAGAAGAAATGAGGACTTGCAACTATAATGCTAGATGGAATTAAATATTTCTCTTAGCACTGCCAGGCTGTGCACTTATTCATTCTCCATGCATTCATTCTCCACCATCTTACTGCTTTTCTCCATGATTTCTGTCACTCCTCCAAAACAGATCTGTCAATTTTCACATAGAAATCTCTACTTGTGGTATTCAACGTAATTTATTATTTTATTTCCCTTTCTGTTCAAAAACATTCTTTATGTTAAAACTAAGCTAAGACTTAAGTTGTAGAAACTATTCTTCTCCTGATATTACAGTTTGCTTATCAATCTTCACTCACCTTAGCAGTGCTACTATAGCATAATGCTTAATTTACATTAATAATCCAAATGACTTCATTTGGTTCCCGTTGCAGGACTGAAAGTCAAATATGCATCTTTAATCACATGCCTGATGAGTCCATTTGGCATTCAGTCCTGCAACAGAAACAAGATGAAGTCATTGGAGTTATTAACGCAAGTTAAACACGTAAGTATTTTATGGACTAATACTCAGTTGTACTTAACTGTTCCATGCAGTCCGTAGAGATAACTAAGGTGAATCATAATTATTATATAATTTCATCCACAATTGTGGATGTAAAATACAAATTAATTCCTTGGGTGTTGTTTAGGATAGGTTTTTGTGCTGAAATATAAAAGATACAATCTACACAGCAGGTATAGCCCACACAGGTGC
The DNA here is from genome assembly GCA_013389865.1 of Piaya cayana. Taxonomy (NCBI): domain Eukaryota; kingdom Metazoa; phylum Chordata; class Aves; order Cuculiformes; family Coccyzidae; genus Piaya; species Piaya cayana. The sequence goes on along the minus strand of WAAB01021045.1, from coordinate 211,309 downwards.
ATGCTATGAGTAACACTTAAAAGTACAATTTGCTGATAATTGAGTGAAAATCTTGAGAAATATGGTAATATTCTCTTGTCATAGAAGTTGCTTAATTATTAAAATATCTAGTTACTAAATAGAAATATATAGTGGGTTTTCTGTGGAAGGACGTCAATATTGGAGTTCCACTAGAGTCTCTGAGGCCGTGTTGATTAATGTATTCTTAAATACTCTGAAAAGGGAGTTGAATATGTGAGACTAGTTGGTTTGGTGTTAAATTAAAATTATGGGAGCACAGTAAAGAAAAGGACCTACTCTGAGTAATTATAAAAGGACAAAAAATACCCACTGAGTGACAGGATAATAAAATGGCTGATGAAAATAATAGTATATAATGTGAAATAATAAGAAGAAAATATTTGAACTTTATGCATGCAATGTGTTCTGAATTGACTATTAGTATTCAGGGATGAGATTATGGAACTGCAGCAGATAAGGCCATCTGCATTACAGTAACTGTTTTCTAAGAAAGCAGCATTTCAATGTGCGGTGCTCAAAAAAAGCAAACAATGTAAAAAAAGAAGCAAACAGAAAAAAAAGTCATTCTGCCACTCTCTGAAACAATATTATCTTCTTGTTTTGAAAACTATTCACAGTGTTCTAGTTTTTCATAGAAGGGACCTACAAGGGTCATATAGCCCAACTCCTATATCTGCATACGACAACTATAAAGTTCACACCATTTTAGGGTTTCTTCTAAAAAGGTATGAGTGGATCTGTATGGCAAGGTTTTACAAGAATGCAACAGGATTTAGGGCGTGATTGGGCATTTGGTCTTGCATGTTGTGCATAAGCAAAACTCTATCAGTAGGGTAAATGCCTGGAGGACAGGATATCTCATTTGGCCCAAATGCCCAGTCTACTTGCACTTCTACGAGGGACAGAGAAGCCCCTGTATAAGACAAAACACCCCTCTGTGGCTGGTTTCAGACAGTCAGTGTGATTGTGTTTCCTAGCCCCTCTTTGTTGTTTCCTAGCCCCTCTTTGTTGTTTTCTGTCTCAGTACTCCCCCAACTCTTCAAGATTCATTCAGTTTCTTGGTGATGATTTTCTCATGTCCCTATGTTAGGCAATCACAAGTTGATAAAGGAAAACACTCCTGATGAATGATATAAGAATCACATCTCAACCTCCCAGCCATCTTTCTCCAGTTATGTTTTCTGTGCTTTTAAGTGCTGCCCTAGATGACAGCAGAATGAGTCTGGCACTTGCTTATTGGCAGTTAACAATGGACTAAAAAAGCTTTTATGACACTGTATCTAGACGCAGTAACATTCAGCTTGTTCATGTAAATTGGAACTCTTTTTTTTTCTGTTTCTTCTGAAACTTATATTCATAGAGTTAAGCAGAATAATTTTTCATTCTTGATGTAGATATAATTTTGAGGTCTGGAAAGGTCAAACAGCTTATAGTCTGTACTATTTTTGGAGATAAATCAGCACAAAAGATGTATAAAGCTTGGAAATTCACAACAGGAGAATCCTCAGCTTATGAAGAACCTGAAAATGGGAATGAGCTAGGTAAGGGATGAAGGAGAAATTTATTTTCCATCCTCAGACACTTCTGTCTTTCCTAAGTAAAGAAAAAGGGATAGAAGGTAACTATCACAATTTAGAATCTTTATGTAATATAGACTACTAGAGCAGTAAATACCACAGTGATTATCCTTAGGGTAAGAGTGGGCAATCAAAGGAACTAAATAACTAAGACCTAGCCAGATACCACTTAGTTACTGACAGTGGAGGTTCCCTTTACATCCTTCAGCTGTAAACTGCGCTGGTTTAATATAACATGCTCTAGTTTTTACAGATCTGGATTTTATAAGTTCCTCTGTTAGGTTGAATCTGATGGGGAAACTATATTTTTATGTACAATAACATTAATTAGTTAATCACAAAGTATGTTGTACTCCGTAGATGTCACAGACATGGACCAGCTAATGCCTTTGACTGAGTCCTAGTACGTATAAAATAGTAGGCATTGCTGTACAGCTGAATAGCCATGGGATCAGGAGCAGTGGGATTTTCAGACATGTATAATCCTATTTACATTGGTGATTAAAATACAAGAGCAGAGCAGTAAGAGTTAATGTCGTCTAATCCTTCATATACTCTTCCTGATACCCATTATCCACCAGAGGGAGCTAACTCTAGAAATAGTAAATAGTTATTATTGTGAATTTTGTCTTCAAAATATAATTCTTCCTCACCTTCAGCCTAAAGGTAGAGGGATGTTTTGGAAGTATGTGTACTGAGGCAAAAGATCAATCTTAATACATGTAGTATGCCTTTTTATAACCACGTGTCATGCTTCTATCCTTTTTATAAACAACTTTCAATCCTGGGGTTCATGAGAAAAGCTAATGTGCAAGGCTCTATGCCATTCTGAGGGCATAGCTATTAAGATACAATACTAATGGAAATTACCTCTGTCAGCAAGACAGACGAAGCTTGCTTCCAAAACCTATCTGGTCTTTACCAGTTTTATATTTCAGATGCTCCCTTGGGCACATCAGTACACTGGCACATTACAGAGTAAAAGGAATGTAAATCCCACCACTAAAAGTTTCAATACAAGTAAAGTAAAAAAGCTCAAACCACTTCAAAATTTGTTGAGCAAGTGACTTATGAATATTAAATGTTTTCTTTTCTAAATGGTAGGTTGGTCTGTGTAAAAGTGGTTGAATCTTTCAGTGATGGACTAATTTTATCTCATATTTTACTGGTGTGGTACCTTTCTTTCACAGAATCACTAGGTTGGAAAAGACCTACAGGATCATAGAGTCCAACCATTTTGTTTCTCTTTGTTTCCCAGTGCTCTGAAAGAATCCATCCAGGTTATGGATACAATTTATTGTAGTTAATTATTTACTACAATAATAACTAAAATTATTATAATTAATTATTATTAAAATTTAGTCATAAGAATAATCCTGTCAATCCTAAAAATTAGATATATATGTCAACATATATTAAGCTGTTTGTATCTACAGCAGATTGTTCCCAAATCAACACTTTTAATAGCAAATTACATAGCAATTCAGTCAGTCTGCCGCTTTTAAATTCCAGTTATTTATCTTGGTTGTTCTTCTGATTATTTTTCAAAAAATGTGAACATTAACAGGTGGTTTTAAGAGTTGGTTCCTGGTTTGTCCATCAGGAGCAAATACAGTCATGTTTAAGGTATTTTTAAGATAAGCTTTTACTTCATATTGGCAGTGGACTGAATGTAGGGCAAATCAGAATGACCCATGTAAAATGTTATTATCTATGAAACTATTAGATTTCCACATACGTAAAACAAAAGGATAGCAACTGGATGCATTTTACAGTATCTAGTTTATCTCTCTTCACAAAGAAATACAATCACCTTTCTCTAGAGCACACTGAGAAAGGAAAATAATAAAATATTTTGAGAGAATGACTTTAACACCCAGGAAACAGGAACTACATTTCCTTGCTGGAACGTTAGAGCTATCATACTTTATTTTCTAAGGTTATATAAAATGGTAATGTACCCTAAATGTTTAGATATTTTATTATCTACAGAAAATCAATTTTTTTTCCCAAGCAGCTGAAGTGTCTGTTCAATCATTCATCAATATTCTGCTCCAAAGTCTGCAGATACGTTTTTAACAAAGAAGATTTTTTATATCAAAGACTAGACAGATTAAGTGCAATTTATTCAAATTAGATTTGAAGCAGATTTCTGAGTCGACTTGCCAGTTGCATCTTTTTAAAAAGCTACAGGTATCTGCAGCAAGATGCATTTACAACTTCCAATAAGCTTAAATCCAAATGATCAGCAGCATGCCTGAGGCTGTGGTGGAAAACTAGGGCAGATTCAGTACCTTAGAAGCCAATAAAGGCAAGTTTGCTACATGCTACAGCTACTGGCAAGGGAGAGCATCCATTCAGCACCTGCTATATTTCAAGCTCCATTGAGTTTCTTCTGGGCAGCTCATCTGATAGCCCTGAAGGAGAGTTTAAATTTGAGCAAAGTCCAAAGAAAAATCAAACAAATGTTTCGTGCCTTGAAGCACTATACAGAAAGAAATTTTATATAGTGCCTGAAGTAGTAACTAACATACATTTGTATATGTTTTACATAATTTTATAGGTTAACCTTTTGCTTAACGGACAAAGGGGATGCCAGCAAGCCTGATACTGCAGCTTTTTTTCCAGTTCTGGCAGTAGAAAGAGGCACTTTGGATACACTATGATGTGATCTTTCCTGTGAGTACCCTTAGTGGACACAATTCCTGAGTCCCAAATGGATCTGGATACCAGTCTTGACACATACATTTATGATAGGAAATTTATAACAAGGAATTATTATTATTACTTGTACTATTGTTGTAATTTCCACTTTAATTTTTTTTCTGCCTCATTTAATTTGTGTAAATTCTTGGTACAGCTTCCACATTGGGAAAGAGTATCAAAGGATGTGCTTTGAAGTTCAAAAGACTTTAGTGTAGGTGACCCATTAGATTCCTTCATCATTGCGGGTTTCTTAATTGGGAATGGTTGTCCCAGATTCACACCAGGTTATTGTGAAAGAATTCCAATGCTGCCATAGGGGATTTTTTGCTAAGGATTATCCTTTAATTTCAGCATTATTGGTTCATGATATGGTATTGTCCCAGACAGTAACAGCATGTTTTAGATAGAAATTGTTTGGTTTTTTAAAAACTCTTTTGGCTTCCTGCCTTTTTCTATATATAACAATACAGTCTAAACTGCATGAAAATGAATATATTTTTATCCCATTCCATCTGACCAAACTAGAAGGTCTGCTGCAGTTCTTAGCACAGAAAGATATGTAAGGTAAAGGAAACTTCATTTTTCAATTAGTTTATCTTTCATTGAATTAACTTTTGGTGAAGTATGATTAAAGCTGAAGAAAAATAGTAATTGCAAGGAACTAAAAATTTCTGGAAAGCAGATTCTCAGTTGCTATGGGGGAAGGATTAAAAGCCTTCCACAAATTTGGAGTTTCACTCAAAACCAGCTACTGGGAAACATATATATAAAACAAGAAAAAATTGATCCAGGTGAAATATTAAAAAATTAATCCTAGTAAAAATAAATGGTGTATGTACAATGCCTGCAAGTGTATATGTCCACAGTGTGAGAGTTCCACATCTAATAGTTTACCAGCTTAAAATCTGATTAAACATTTGAATAAGGAAAATAGTAAATATAAAGCAAACAAAACCTAGAAATGCCAAAATTCAATTCCAGATTCTCCCAGGTATAGATCTGTCAGCTACTTCAGATTTTAGAAAACTGAGAAACATTGGGAATATTGGAATATTAAAAGAAGTTATTTTCTTTTCCCAGCACAGAGAAAAGCTATAGATGCCTATAGGTATAAAGGTGAAGAGGAACATTCTGAGACTGAAACTATTTAGTCAATATATTCCCTAAGGGAAATTACAAAGTGATTAACAACATGAAGCAGACCCAGGGCATACAGCCAGGGATTTATCTCCTCTAGTAAGCAAGACATGAGAAGAGGCTATTGCAATGGTATTATGCAAAGTTTCACTGAATGCAGATATTACTGGAGCAGTCAGCCTGACCTTTATAGTAACCAGTCCTTAACTTTTGCCAAGATACCCTGTATTGAATCAAAAAATATTCCTGAATAAAGTGTGTCTTCCAGAATAGCATCAGGTGAGTCCACCCAACCTGTTAGAAAGGCATTGCAAGTCAATTCCGGTCATTGCAGAAATAGCATGCTTTTTTTGTCATATAAGTTTCTGTGGTTTTAGACTTTCAGGATCTATTTCTTCATCTTGTCTTTTCTAACTTCCATGCAGAGTTTTTTCTCCCTGTGAAGGTACTTACACACTACTTAAAATGCCTCTGCTGGTAGTGGTGGTAGAGGAAACCAAAGCAGCTTGGAAAGCTCTCATCTTAAGGAGTTTCTTTGACAAGTCCATCAGAAGATGCATCTAGTTACCGTCAGCACATTTGACCTGATAATGCTTAAATCTAAGTTTCTGCAAGCCCATTCTATTATGCATTTTTCACAATGCCTCTGACTTTATCAGATTTCTATGCCCTGTAAGTTTTAAGCTTATATTGATTTATTTTCTATTTCATTCTTGCTGTTGTGGTGGGGCTTTTGGAGGTTGGATTTTTGGTTGCTTTTTTTTTTTACTGTTATGTATTGTCCTCACATTGGCCAGAACCACGGTGCTCTTTTCAATGTGATTCTCATTTGCTGGTGGAATTGTTACTGCATGATTCTTGCTCTCTAGCAACCATCTTATTTTTTATTGCCAAATTTCTTTTGACATCTTTCTCTTTAAACAACATTTTCCAACCTGTTTTGCTTATGACTGCCTTTCTTATTTGGAAAAATCACTCTTCTGGAAATTTATGTACTACCACAATTCTTAGTCACTGGGTCTATGTTTTTTTTCCTTATGGAGAAATCAGTGGACAGCTGCATTATTGCTGTTCGTCTGCAAGTTCTTAAATAATGTCCAGTTCTGTTATTGATTAATCTTTACTCAATATAATGACATCCAAATTAAATTAGAATAGCAATTAAAAGCATTGTCTTTTGGGCCTGGAATTTATTGTCTTCATTTAGCATTGTTATTTTTGTACTGTTTGGTATCCTATATGCATTATAATTGAGATTTTCTCTATGCATATTAGAAAAATACTTAAGAAATACATTGTCCTGGGTTTTTTAAAAATATATATATATAACCTTTTTCAATTTTTTTAATGATCTTTCTTAATTACCATTTTTCCTAAATATGATTTTTTATTTATTTATTACAGTATGTCTATCACTGACAGTTTATATTTTTTCATCTTGTTTTGTTTGTTTTATTACCTATTTGTTTAGCAGCTTATTAGTGACATTTTAACACTGCAATAATCTGGCTTGTTCTAACAGGTTTCAGGCAACATCTTTGCTCTTCTCATGAGGCATAACAATTTTTTTCCTTAGCAAAACAGCTGGCATTGGTTATATAAGAAGTTTCATGTTCCTTGTCAGATTAGATGAACTTGTTTGTAATATGCTGAGTAGGAGTTTGCATGACAGTTGTCATCTCAGCACACTTTTCTGCCTTTTGCCAATGCAATGATCTCCTTGAAGTCCAGCTAGTCACTGAGATCATTAGCTTATCATCATCATCAGTGGATGTTCTCTTTGGTTAGCTTCCTCCCTTATGTATATGTTGTATGCTATTTTTTAAGAATGAATCTTTCACTTTGCACAAGCTATGCTAATAAACAAATTGTGCTGAAAGAATAGCTCTTAGAACTTTGTTAATATCCTGAAATCTTCTGCTATTGAAGTAGGTCTCTGAAGGCAAAGTATATCATTAGAGGAAACATATAATTTTACAATTCCATACAATTTACAGTTGCATTTTTACTTTTATTCCAAGCAATTGGCACAATATATTGTACTTAATCCTGGGAGCTTTCACCCTCAGCTGTAGTAACTCTTCCAGCTCTTTTTCTCCAGACTCTGAAATATTGTATAAGTAGATACATTGATACATCTCATAATTGAAGAGCTTACAAATTAGAAAGGTATATTTTAGTTCAAACAGTACTTCTTAGGATTGATTCTTACCTCAGAGCTTACTTAACCTTTAACACTAAGACAAATGGAAATTCACTACTAACTTGTGACATAGATTTCAATAGCTAGTTTTCCCTCATGTTTAAATAAATGATTTAAATGAAAGCAGGTGGATTGAGTATGATAGGCCAACAGCTATGTATGAAAATGTACTCTGTTAACACTCTATATCTATCTCTGAAGAGGAAGTACCCCTCCCAAAATGAGTACAGGATGTGTGTGCCAGTTGCACATACAACCTAAAATTTCATAGTTCCCTGAATTGCTAATGTACTGAATGACTCTCATACATACAAATGAACACTTAACACATTTTTGTATCTCATTTGCCTTTTAAAGTATTTTTTTAAAGGGCACAGCCCTGAAAATTATATCCATGGAAATTCGCAGAAGTGACATCATGTTACTTCTCTTAAATGAGGAAGAAATTTCATTCCTAGTGTGTTAGTTAGCAGCAAAGTCATGGTGGAATCTGGGATGATGCTGTTACTTCTTTACATCAGGTGGGCAAAACTCAGACAGGGTTCAAGGTATCTTCTCCAGTCATAATTAGGAACTGAAACAGGGCTCCTCATCTCAAAGAGTGCTCTTTGTTTGCTTTATGACAAGAAACAACCCACTGTAATTAGACATCAGAAAGTTCTGATAATATGATTTCTGGAAGGTTTCAAAGTGAAGGTTCACAAACCCGTGAAATTGTAGGGCTACATGCAACAACAAATCCCCTCTCTCAAACATACAGCTCTTGATCAGTTTAGAAGGCTGTCACCCTATGCCTGCGTTGAGTAGGCTGGACTGTCTGTGGTACTCAGTGGCAACCTGGCATTCGAACTCTGTTTCCACAAATTCTCAAGCAAAGCAGTAAATTGATAAAGTTGTTTCCTTTGAGTATTCCCAGTGAGGCAAGAAGAGATGTATTAGGAAGAACCAATTCCTTCTCCTTCTAAGAAAAATCTAGCATGGCAGGACTTGGAGGGGAGCATCAAGCTTCACTCATAACTTCAGTTTTTACGCTTTTTAAAAAAATGAAAGTGCAGTGCATAGCTAGAACAAAATACCCTAAAATCACTCTTACTTTTTATCATTCTGTTTTATTTATTTTCATGTGTAACTCAGCATTAACATTTGTCATGCTTAAAAATTAACCATTGTAAAGAGCAGAAGAGCTTCGGTTTTGGAAATGAGATTAAGACCTCAATAAAACCTGATGTATAAGGTGCTTTGTACTTTAAAATATGTTTGTGAACAGGGAATAACAGTCTCTGTTTTATGAAGCTAATTTTGGAGTGAGAATTTAACAAAGGAGTTATTTATGCACTTCACCTCAGCTAAGATGCTTTATATTGAATCATACTTATCATTAGCATATAAAAGTACTTATCTCGAGTCAAAGATGCTGACCAACCCTAGGACATTTAATTATAGTGGGAAATTTCTGGGAATTTCTTCCTTGCTGTGATATACCTACAATATAATCTACATTCAGCAGTAATGAAACTTAATGACTGGCACTCTACGTAGTAAACAACTAGCTATTTCAGTTAATGAAACAGTTTCTTGAAACAGACTTCTAGAAACACTTCTTCAGTTGCAGCTAGGTCTAAAAAACTACAGTTATGTAGTATATGCTGGAAGAAAGCATTCCTGTAGGAAGCTGGATTCTTTCACACTTACATTATGATTCTGACTCTCTCACAGCAATAACTGTAAAGCTTGTGCTTTGGGCTCCACCATGGAGCTACCAATTGTAACTGCAACTCCACTGTTGACACTCATCACAGGACTTGAATCTTAAACTTAAATGTCTTTGTATTAATACCTCTAGCCTACATATTTGTAGTACAATTTCAGTCTTAAGATGTTTCAAAAGTACATGATGTGTTACTGAGAAATAGTTGGGAATAGTAGAAAGATTGCTAAGCTATTAGAAATAGTGTTAATTCATTTTTGACATATAAACATGATGAAAAAATCTTTTGAAGTATTAGTGAAGAAGCTGTTTTAGTACATTACTATTCATCAAACAACTGTTTAGCTTTCTGAAGTTCTTTAACTTCATCATCATTTTCCTATGCTTATGAACTTTTGGTGGTTATAAAAATGCTTTTGCACTGAACCATCTTGGCACATATCTCAAAACGGCAGAATTTAGGTTTTTTAGTGTACCATTTCAATGCTGTTTCCATCTTGAAAACTATCTCATACCATTTATTTCACGTTTCATACTGTGTCATTTCCATATTAGCCTCAGCTTTTAAATTCTATTGCTGTCTTCCTTCCTTACATGTTTGTAAAAAAAATCTTTTAAAAATAAGCTCAATGTAATCTGAAATATAACAAAATGATCACACATACTGACATGTCACACAATACTCATCTTCTAATATTCTATCAAATAAGGACATGGCACAGTTCACATTGTTAGATTAGCTGTGGTTTAGATACAGGCAGTTGAAATACCACTTATTACTTTCAGGACATGCTTTCTGTGTATTGGGAGGAATCATTACTCTTTCTACCTTGTAACAATCGCTATGTGCAGACTAATCAAGGAGGATTACTAACCCAGCCTGCCCAAGGTCACCATGTTTTGAAACAGATTTTTTTGATACCAAAATACCGGCAATTTATTTATGAGTCATTTTATGAATTTTCATTTTTCAGAATTTAAAACATTCTGTGTCTATACCATGTTAATAAAATAAATCTTTGCAAAGTCTAATTTTGCCTCACTTCGGGCACCTTCTTTATAAAGTAGGCACTCTGATGCATAATTTTCTGAAAATTACTGGCATGTAAAATGTCACCGAACTTCTGAGGAGGTTTAGCCATGAAAAATGCCTGGCACTGCAGACAGAAAAAAACCCCAGCATTTGAGACCTTGCCGAGCTAGGAACTTTATGGGGTGGATTCCCCACAAAAGCAGCATTCTTTTATGTTTCAATTTATCATTACATATACTGAGAAAAGTTTTTCAATTTACCATCAATGTTCTTATATATTCACACTTACCAAAACTACTCAGGCATGTTAGCAATATTGGAAATTATATTCTGAGGCTACACAGCTTGCTCCCTTCAAAAATCAGCAATCAAACAAAAAAATCCTAAGATCTATTTTGTCTCCCATTTTTGGACCTTTGCTCTGAGTCATCTAGAGAAGAAATAGTAGGCTTGTGTGACTCAGTACATAGTGGGTGACCCAATACACAGAAGCAGCTTTATTACTTCCCTTTAAAAGGCACTCTGACCTGATTTCAGCTTGGTTTCAATAAGGTTTCATCTGGGCAGAAGCAATATTTTTCTATCTATACTTTGCCTGCTTTATCTTCTATTCTTCTCCTTTAGCAGCTGACTTGTCAAAGAGGCTAAGCCATCAGCAGGTTAAATTGTAAGCATTTTCAAAAGGATCCAGTTCTGAGATGCTAATTCTTGAAAAAATGAGACAATCACAAAACAAGGTAAGATGATGCTTATGGCTCTTGAGAAGGAGGGGAATACACAGTTTAGAGAGTTTTAGACTTCATAATACTTATTAAGAAAGGAAGGAAGGGTAGCATTAGTCAAATTGTTTAAACAGATTAGTTGAGCCTCTCAGGCTGGAACAGACTCTTGGATCTATCAAGCGAAGTCTTTGCTATTGCATGTAGCCACAATGTACTTTCCTAGTCATAAATTAGTGAGATCTTTTTAAAACAAATTTAGTTGCTTTCTCCTAATACTTGATGGAGTTTTAGTCTACTAACTAAAATTTCATTCTGAATTTTCACTATCTTTTTTTTTCCCTGGATATTTTGTATATGATCTTGTCTCAAACTATGCTAAATTCAGTTTCACCTTCATTGTTCTAGCTATCAAGGTCATTTAGCTCTTCGAATATAACATTCTAATTTTCTCCTTTATTGCTGATTACTCTCAAAATGTTATTAGAATATACCTCATTTTGTGCCAAGATCACTAACATAATATTCAAGAGGATCCCCAAGACCAATGCTTGACCAGCCTCTACAAAAGCTGAATTTTACCCAGTGAAGATAGATTTACTCAAGAATAGTAACGTACATCTAAATTATAATCTGAAATAATGCATGCCCCCTAAAGACATTAGTGTATTTCTGGGTCAACGTGATTGAGTACAGTCAGAAGTTCAAGAATGAAGCTGAAGGAAAAACAAAATACCAAATAATTCATACCAATAACGCAAAGTGCTTCTAAATGCAGGTCTGTATGCAGATGTCATCCTTTTCTTTCATAAGGACATTTAATATAGAATATTGGTTAACTTTATTCTCTGTTCAGAACCTCAAGAGACCAGAGGAAATTTTTCAGACTGAAATTTGAATTAACTTCTGCTAGTAATAATGTTTTGACTGACACGAGGCAGACCAAAGACTGATGTAGTACTGCATTATTAATCTCCAAAATAAGGTGAGCTTGGCTAAGACCCTGTCCCTTCTCAAGAATTTTTTTTTATTGTTTTATGCACTGACAAAATGAATCTATTACCAAATACATAGATGCAGTCTTTGTGAAAATTAGGTAATATCAATATGCTTCCGTAACTATATTTATGCAACTATATTTGCTAAACCTACCAGGAAAACCACTCATAGCAGTGAAAGTATGTTTTGCTCCAAAACATGCTTTTCTAATACGATTTTAGAATACCTTCCAAGAAGATGATCAAATAGGCATGCTTAAGCAGCTTTTTAAGTGCAAATGCATAAGCATGATCAAAAAGAGGATATTAAAAGCTGTTGGAACACCAGGGCTTTTGCAAAATACAAAATAATCTTTCTTATGAAAGCATGGATGGAGTATTTGTTGCAAAACAGTTCTGTGCTCATAGTGAAGACAGATCCTTAGTTACAATGATTTAAATCAGAAATTGCGTGATAACATATATAAGCAGGGTGGTTGACTCATGCATAACGGTAGCTCCATTTTCACTCAAAATCAGACATAAGCAGTACTCAGAAAACTCTTTATACACTGTGGGGAATTTTTCCCTCCTTTTCATCAATAAAACTTGTGCCTTTTCACAAGATGTAAGAGTATGTGTCATTGCTATTCATTGCACCTGTCAGGCTTTTTAAGTCCACTGAGAAACATGATGAGTGAATGACAGATGGGAACTGCTATCTTGGCAAGGAAGTTCTCTGCTAGCAGAATGCCGTGGTATGAGACCTGAAAGAAAGAAAAGATGACAATTTAACTTGTTCCTATACGTAAAAGTAATCTGAAAAGAGGCATTTCATTGTGAAGTAGCTTGAGATGTCACAATATTTTAAGTCATCTATGTAATAGCTAGGTTGATAGTGTCTTCATTCTTGCCCTTAGAAGAAAAATGATCTTGAAAAGCTTATGATTAATAACACTAAAGCCCACCAGCCACTCTGTTAGCTTCTAGAAGACTGCAAAGTATTTAACTCAGGTATGACAGCTTGAGAACATGAGCATTAAGATTTTATAAGAAACTTCAAAATCCCTACCGATTACTGAGATATTCGAACTGTAGTGACTCTTTATCTTATAAAGTACTCTATAAGTGCTTTATATGATATGTTTTCGTGTGCCTATAAGTTAGGGACCTGTACCAGAGTAATTAGTTCTAATGTTGTGCATCTACACTCATGATGTGTCAATAGCCCCAGTGCAAAGTAATTTAAAGCAAGGGAAGGACACCAGCGAAAAATACTGCTCAACTAAGTAGTGTGGGGGGGGTGAGGTGGACATAAGTGGGCAGGGAAGGAGGCTGGTAGCCTTTATGATGGCCAAAAGGAAAAAGAGAAGGAGTAAATTAATTTTGGGCTGAACAAAAGCCCTCATATAGATTGAAAAAGAGCGCTTGCTTTGAATTTTATTTAAAAAGATCTTAAGGGTTTTTGCTCTGTCAAAGCTTGGAAGTTTCTGGTGTTTGCACTTTGCTTTTTTATTTTCAGTTTTAACCAATCCATTTGCTTCAACATGATGCAAATTCTGATTTTTTTTTCCTCATTGAGTAGAAGCTATACTTAGAGCAGAACACTTTTTCCTATTTTTTTTTCTCTAGGATATATGAAATTGTAGATGCATGCACCTGAAAAAAGTCCTAGAAAATATAGGATTTACTGCTTGGCAGGTTTCATTAATTGCTTCATAAAGAGCTAATAACATTAGTTATTCCTAGATTTATCATTAACTTCAGGGAGGAAAGTTTTTGTAAAATCCATTTGGCTCTGATCTTAGCTATTTTTCATCCTTGAGCATGGAGTGATCCTTTTGCTATCATACTAAGTGACTAAAATTAGATCCCCAAGGTGTGGAAGACCCTTTGTACCCTAGTTATAAAAAAAGTTTCCTCTAAATAATGAGAGGTAGGAAGGAATCTAAGCTACATTTGCTAAGATTAGGCACTACCATGGAACAATATTTCTGTTTCAGAATGCTAGCTTTTAAAAAAAAAAAAAGTTTGTCAAACCACATGACCAAGTACCCTTTTATTGCCTGCAGCCTGATTTGCCACTCATTTACTCCACACTGCTCTAACTAAAATGAAGCTGTTCTCACTTTATAGAAAAAGTTCAAGCCACATACATACGTACAAGAACTCTAACTGAAGTGAAAGGACAGTACAGAATGCTTATTGATTCACATTACAGCAGCTAAGGATGTTATTGGCTTTCCCCATGTACATTTCAGTATTGTCTAAGTACTGTCGGCTCTCAAGTTACTGCAGTTCCAGCACCTGGTGCTGCTTCTGACTATCTGGAATGACAAGAAGATTCAGAAACATGATTCATGGATATTTTAACACCAGAAATTGGCAGCTCTCATGAATAGTCATAAAAGTGGTGACAATTGGTTAGAATGTACTCATGGAGATGTCCACACGTTTGTCAAAATTGTCTCTGCTCTCCATTTCTTGATAGTTATTATTTTGTCTTTTATTCAGGGTATTAGAAGAACATCCCTCCCCGCCAAAAAAAAAAAATTAAACCCTTTCAGAGCCTCTCAGATCATAGAATCACCAGGTCTTCTTTTGGATCATTAAGTCCAACCATTCCTATCTTCCACTAAACCATGTCATCACATTTTTTAACATTTGATAGCCATTAATACTTAATTTCAACACATTTGTGCTATTATGAAGCTTACTGCAATTAAAGGTGTTGGTTCAAAATTTTCAATAACCTTTTGATGAAACTCTCTGGATAGTTTAATCTTTATTTCCATCATAATATCCCGTAATATTTGTATTTCTTGTGTGTGATCCTTCAATGTACTCTCAGTCCTACTACTGTGGAATATCTCATGAGCCTGAATGAAGTCTGAGACTGAAAAGACAGCTTGTGGTATTTGAATTCCATTTGCCAAAAAGTTCTTCCAGTTCTCATGATGGCTATTTTGAAACGTGGTTAACAACTTCCGTGGAAAATACTAAATACCTGGTTATGGCTGTAGATCAACTTGACAGTAACTATTGGTTATAAAAATAATAGCAAGCATTTTTCTGAGTGGTATTCTAGTCCTTTATATTTTACCTTTTGTTAGCTTACTCTAGTCCTCAAGATTTGCATCTAAAATATCAAATATGTTAATAATTCAAAAGTAGAAAAACTCTTAATAATACCCCTTAACTAGGTGATGTTTTAGGTCCTGCCCAACCTAAACTATTCTATTCTCTCACAAAAAAAAAATTCTAATATACAGTATTTATC
This sequence comes from Piaya cayana, assembly GCA_013389865.1. Classification (NCBI taxonomy): domain Eukaryota; kingdom Metazoa; phylum Chordata; class Aves; order Cuculiformes; family Coccyzidae; genus Piaya; species Piaya cayana. The sequence continues at coordinate 195,948 of WAAB01021045.1, read as the reverse complement.
TTGAACCTTGTTTCTTTCAGCATTTGTTTTCTTGCTTGAATATGGGGGTATCAATATTGCAAATCACACTTCAGACACCTCATCAGAAATAACTGGATTTGGCAATTAGAATTTTAAATAAAACTACATTTTCTCCTTAATGATGGAGAAATATGTAGTCATTAGAATGCAGGTTATGTAATTGCTGGATTGTACCCAGAATATAAAACCATCATCTTGCCTTCCATGGCATCTATGATGCCTTTCTACAGTACACGTTGGAATTCAGTGCAATAGCATAGCATAAAAGTGCTACTTCTTACTGGCTTCATGGTTTTATATTCATTTATATTAGAAATTTTCACTGATGGAACTGGATCGTCAGCATTATGATCTTAAATTCTCCCTGGTATCTTCCTCATCTTCAAATCTGATGCAGTAGTTGTTGTCCTATGTATACTTCACAGAAATTAGTAGTCAGCTGTTCTTGAGTTAGTGAAATACTATGTTATCAGCACTGAACTGTTAGAAGCAAACCAGCATTCGACCTGGATTGGGTTGTGAGATGAGAGTGTGAAGGCCCTATGCATTATCAGACAAAGGAAACTCTTTCATGTGAAAAGAGTAATGTTGATATCAGGCCTTACTACATACTTGGAAAAAGTATAGCAAGCTTTCTGAAACAGGCAAGAGAGAAGACCTAAAAGGAGGGCTTGATCTTCAGAAAAGCTGACTGCTCTTCCTAGCTAACACGGAGTTGAATTTGTTCTATTCTTGTAAAGCTAATATATTGCTTCTGTTTGTTGAAAAAGATGATCTAAAAGAAGATAACTTTTTTCATCCAACTTCCTGCAAATGCCATGTTCCTGAACCATATTTAGTCCAAATTACTGTGGATTTTTGTGAAAGGAAGAATGAGCAACTCTTTTTCCTGACATCAGTGTTTTATGATTACTGAGCTATTTAGAAATATTTGACATTGTACTGATTTTCCCTCTCAAAATAAAGTTTTCTGATTACCCTTACATTTCAGTGATTTCTTTTGTGCAGTAGTGAATCTGCAGCTTGTGAGGTAACTGGCAAAATGTCTGATCCATCAGCATTTTTGTTTGCTTTCTTGAGTTTGTAGTGGCACAGCAACAATGAAGAAGCAATCATCCATCATCCAGCTAGTCAAATGGAATAAAGATTTGAAAGTGGAAATAATTCATGGTGTTAGCATTACTCATTTAAGTTATATGTGACTTTTACAAGAGCAATAGAGTGGGGTTTTGGGGTTTGTTTGTTTTTTTTTTTTAAAAAAACTTTATAATTCTGTAATAGGCATGAGATTATTTACTAAATGTCAAAAACTTTTGGGAGGACTTTCCCAACAATCTTTTCAATAACTTAGTTGTTTTCATTGTTATTAAACCTTTTATTGAGGGTAACAGACCTTTAAATGTATTATGAATGGAAAATCCCCACTGGCTAATAAGAGTTCTTCAGATTTATAACTTCTTCAGTTTTCATAAATGTTTACAGTATACTTCTCAAGTAAGTTTTATGACTCTATGCAATGTTCCAAACCAAAAAACTTAAAAAATACAAGTCAAGATACCAAAATCTTGATAAAAGGAACTTCTCTTGAGTTTCTGAGGACAGAATTTCTGTATTTTCAATGTGAGTAGGAGAGCTCCTACATTTCCCTTTCAGATGAAATTCTCAGTTAACTTTGAGAATAAGAAACCGATTCTAAGAAAACCCCAAGGAATGAGATTTACAAAAAATGTCTCCACAGTTAGCAGTAGTACAAATGTACGATGATCATTTTGAAACTTAATGACAAAACTGGATACAAAGAAGGCCAAAATGACTTAGAAACAGAAAGGCAATAAAAAACTGTGACATGCATTGCTATTTGTAGCCAGAAGCTATATATAAACCAGCATGTCAGTTTTTAAGGTGAATTCTCTGCAGAATACATTGAAAATATATGTTCTCTGCGGGAGCTTGGAGGAGCTTGGAATTTGAACTTTTGTAAAAGAGGGCTTTCCTATCATATTGAATTCCATTTCTATTCTAGTATGCTACCAGTGTCATGCCTTTCCCTTGAGATTTTAGTTGATCTTAAGACAAGTGATACAGAGAAAGGGTGTAAGGTGCTGTGAGGGACCCTTGTAGGTCTGGGGATCAAAACTAGCCACAATAAAAGTATGTCCACCCACTACCAGAATCACCAATTGTTTGCAACTCCATCTCAGATCTGGTTATACTAGTAGAAGAGCAGATCCCTTTGCCTCTCTCTGCCTTTGAGAGCAGTTTGCAACGCTATGTATTATCTGCAGCTAAGCAGAATGAAACAAACCAGAGCAACAGACCTGGTCCTTTTACATCCTGAGTCACCTGGAGGTAAATGCTGTAATCAAAGTAAACTCCCATTCCATTACCTTTATTCACTGTTTTATGTGGCAATATTACAGATGGTTAATCATCGTTTTACTAGATTCATTCTCTGTTTAGAGCACATCTACCTCTACTCTTTGTAAGAGGGAACGTGAAGGTGGATTCTTTATCTTTTGTGTGAGTGTAGAGTCTGGCTCCTGCACTGAACAGTGGCTTTCCTGCCTGAAAAGTATTGATTAACTATAGACTGGAGTCTCCTTTAAGTAATTCTATACATAAAGCTGTGATCTCAAAAAATTTACCTCACCATCTGCCTTGAGTTCAGCTTCCAGTTTTGAAATGCATGGCTAAACAGCTTCTTGTAGTCATCTTGCTTGGTTGTTCTCATCCCTACTATGACATTTTACACTCCAATTTTCTGTCCTAAGTCGTATCAGAAGGCTTGGTGAAACTTTTTGGCTTAGGAGGACAGACAGGAGACAAAATGAAAGTTAAGTCCCAAATGTACTAATTTGGGGTGCCAAGGTGTGCACAGTTTTAGAATGCACTTCTTTCATTCTTTATCATATATGGCTTGAGAGTTCAAACAGCAAATACTTGAAGGTTTGAATGTACTTTCACTGAAGAAGCTATATATTCTGCAGCTCCACTACAATTTCTTCTAGGACAAGCATACATAATTGGCACATGCCTTGATGTGTGTCTGCAGCTTTTAACTCACAGAAGAGTTGGGTTTGGGTTTTCTTCCCATCCTTTAAACTAGCTTAGTATCTTAAAAATTCAGCAATTCTTGTTAGGGCTAGGTGATTGTGTGGAAGTATTATTTGCTGAAAAAACGTGCTTTTATTTCTTACAAAGCAGACTTGAATTTGCCAGTTGTGGACTATGAACCCTACAACAAAATCTTCCTCAGGATTCAGGAAATTAAATTGAATTTCATCAAGACAACACCTCCTGGATGTCTGCTTTCACTTTGACAACTAGAGAGGGACTGAACTGGCATGCTGTGGAATTCCAGGATGTGCCATCTCCTAAATCTTTCCTGCCAGCAGTCCTAATTTTTCTGTGCAATTATTATATGATCTCATAGCAATCATTTCTATACTTAGGATGGTTGTAGCTATTATGTTTCTTGCACTGAGTGGAAGGATATCAGGGTTGAATCCCTTCAGACAAAAAAGCAGCTGAATCAAAATCTTCTATATGCTGGGAAAGTTTCCTAACCCTGGATGATGAGCTAAAAAATTAGTGGAATTTCTGACTAGAAGCTCAGTTCCCTGTGCTTATGTGAATATTTCTAATCTTTTGATGGATTCAGCTCTTGAATACAAACCCAAATTGTTTTACATTTGGTTGAACTGAATTCTTTCTTGGCTAGCTGCAACTAGCAAAAAGTGTAACTGCTTCCATACCCTCTTTGATGATCTTCCATGACATCCTCACAGTCTGGTAAGGGTGAAAAGAAAAGATTGAAGTAAATCCTTTGTCACTAAGACAGCAGAGCAAAGGCTTGCACATGATACTCTTCTAAATAAGATCAGTTTATGCAGGTCTTACAGCTATAAGGTTGAGTGCAAAATTGTCTGGATACCACAGAGAGAGCAAAATATCAATGGCTCACTCTCAGGTGTGGGTGGTTACATTTTGCAGAGCTCCACAAGAATCTGTCCTGCATCTGAACGTGATAAAGTTCTTGCTAACCGTCTGGCTTACAGAATTGTTGATTAAATTCATATATGACAGTGGAAGACAGGCTTAAATTCAAACTGTTTTTGACAAACTGGTTGAACACTTGGAGACAAAAGATAATATTCAATAGAGACAGTGCAAAAGGGAGAAGTGTTCAGTGACAGAGATAGAAATAAGGACAATTAATTACATGGTGGTTAATTAGAGGGAAACAAAACCAACCAGAGCTTAAATTGTATCTCAAAATGGTTGTTGGTTAAAGTCTACTGCTGCTTCAAACAAAGCTTGCACTTGACATGGACACACGGAAAAATGTACACTGTGACACATGCACAATTATCCTTTTTTTATAAAGACTTACAAGGTCAAAAGTACCATATTACACCTTTGAGAAAGGTACAAATCAGTTGAAGGAAGTCCTGATGAAAGCAGCAAAAGACATCAGTTGTTGTGGTGTCTTGGCGTGCCTATGGAACAGTGGAAGTGGGCTTTGTCTATGTAAAGACTGAGAGGCTAATGTAATAGTCTGAAATCACAACAAGGAAGATCCAAGTTAAACGTTAAGGAAAAGTTTGTAACTGCAAGTCAGAACAGATTGCCTGAGGAGGTTGTAGTGGTGCTGTCGCTGGAGGACTGCAGAATGGGTTAGACAAACACTTGTCAAGAATGACATAGATGTAGCTGATCGTGCCTTGGGGCAGAGCCACGGAGGAACTGACCTCGCAAGGTCCCACTCCAATCCCATTTTCACATGAAGAGCATTTTGCTTGTTTCCTCCCACTCCACCTTCAGACTTCTTCAGTGTTCCTCCCACAAGCCTTCCTTCATTGGCAGCTACTCTCCTAAAAATAAACTTTAACTGCTGCTTTTACTATTTTGTACATGTGTAGGAAATGCTTTTGTACCAGACGGTTCTATGGGTGGACAAGACTGATCTCATCTATGCAAAAGGACAGGACTACGTCTTACCATTTGTAGATACGCACCTCGGTTACACAGAGGATTCTCACTGCAGGGTTGGGACATAGACCTTCAGAACGATTTTAGCCACCAACTGAAATACGACCTGGAACTGAACTGACAGGAAGCAAGATGTAACTTTATATTTTATAGCGTTCATTCTAGACACGTTAAAATTAAACTCCGGTACACATTTTCCCACGAAGCTGAAAGGGCCGTAGCTCCTAGTAAGCTTAACCTAAGCGCCCTCCTGTTTTGCTGAGAGGAGTTAGTTTTGATAAGGGCAATCGCGCCGTGTAGTCGGAACGAGCAGCCGGACTCGGAGCAGAAGCCGGACCGGGTTCGATGCACCGAGCGGGGCAGAGCAGAACGCGGAGCCGAGGGCAGCGGTGACCCGAGGGGCAAGCGGGGCCGAGGGGAGGCGGCGCTGCGGGGGAGCCCTCGGGCCGCGCTCTCGGCGCGGATCCCCCCTCGCTCCACGCGGCGTCGCGGAGGACGGACCGGAACGGGAATTGCAAAAAAAGCCCCGTCCCCGCTACAGCGGCGGCGGCGTCGCCCCTCTCCACCCCACCCTCCCGCTCTGCCCCTCGCACCGAGGGCCCCTCCGCTCTCCCTCCGGCGGGAAGAGGCGCCGGGACGGCCGGGAGCAGCGGGGGCCGCCTCCTCCCCCTGGGGCGCGATGGGGCTGCGCGGCGACGGGGCCCTCGGCGCTCCTTTTATCTTTCATTCCTTCGTTCATTTATTTATTTATCTATTTGTTTATTTATTTATTTATTTTCAATTTCTAAACTCTTGCCTCGCAGATTGCGCGTGATGAGCTCACGACGCCGCGCCCCCCGCCCCGGCGATGCGCAGGGGCTGGAGCTCCGCGCTCCCGCGGTGCCCCGGCAGCGCCCTCTCGGACCGACCCTGCCGCCTCCTCCTCCGCCTCCTCCTAAAAACCCGGGCGGCGGGGTGCGGGCTTTCTACCTCTGCTTTATTTATTTATTTATTTGGTTGGCTGTGGGTTTTGTTCGCTCCTCCCGCCAGCCGCTCCGCGCGCAGGTGGATGCGGGAGCGCTCCCGGGAGCGCGGGGCGGGGGGCGGCTCCGCCCGGGCGCGGGGCGGGAGGGAGAAGTTTCTCCGCGGCTCCGGGCCCCTCCGAGGGGCGGCGAGCGGGGAGGGAGCCGGCCCTGCCGCGCTGGGCTCGCTGCCGCCGCCAGAGCATCCCGGCTTTGGCCATGAAGAGGAAACAGAAGCGGTTCCTGCAAATGACGCTGCTGTTCACCGCGGCGCTGATTTTCCTGCCCGACATCGGCCTCTGGTCTCTCTACAAGGAGAAACACCTGGTGAAGCCCGCAGAGCCCGCCGAGCCGCAGGTAGGTGCGGAGCCCCGCGGGGGCAGGAGGCGAGGGGCGCAGCGCCCGGGCTGCTCTGCCGGCCGAGCCCGAGAAAGTTGTGGGGTTCGCTTTGAGGGTGAGGGGCAGCGGGCAGAAGGGCTGCCTGTGAAATCAGTAGGACTCGGGGTCTCTCACGCCTCGCCGGTCTCTGATTCTCATTAGGAGAAGCGGAGTTTTGACCGCAACTTTTTTTTTTTTATTTCCCTGCTTCTCCGTAATACTTCTTGAGGTGATGTGTGGCTGGCTGCCCGCTACAATTGCTCGGGGTCCGTCTGGGTAACTTCACCGCCCAGGTTTCTTGTTTCCTCTTCCTTTCTGTTGCTAACTCGACGGTCTTTTTCTCTTCTGAATGTTCCTAATGTGACCTGGTCCAACTGCTTGTCATGGTGGTGTTGCGACGAACTTTTAAGTATTTCCAGTTTACAGTCTTAATCGCCATTATTATTAATAACGGCAGATGACACGAGCTGCTTTTTCTTTTTCTTGTCTAATACTTGAAGTCGCTGGGTTTAGGTCTCATAAATCACAGTATGACCTGCATGAAGTGAAGTTTAGTTTTTGGGAGTAGTTGTAATGCAGTGCTTTAAAACCCTGTTTCCAATTTACCAGAGGTTGTATTTGTCTTGTTCGACAGTGCTGTGCTCCTACACTGTGTCCCTGCAATTTAAATATAACATAAATATTTCATAGATCATTAGTAAGAAATTATGGGATTGTTTGATCTTTTGGCTTGTTTAGCACTTGTATAGCCTTCATGTTAGAGTGCATTAGACAGCATCATGTATCATTTTAGTGTATTAGTATTCTTAATTTCAAGGGTCATCACCCATGTATATAATGCATTTTCCACATACTAAATGTATTTAAGTCAATATCTTCAATTGAACAATAATGTATTTGATTCTTTGTCAGTGTAGCTATCCATTATAGAACTTAGTCCTCTGAAGTAGTGTAACTTTGTTTAGTGAAATACACTGAATTTGGGATACTTTATTACAACAAGAGGAGGTTAGCGATAGCTTCTTAATTTGAAGCTTACTTTATGTTTTCAAGGGTTTTAAAATGCTGTTCGTGTCAGGTGATGGATTTTCAGTGCAAGTAATGTCTGCTGAAAGAAAATTATTCATGATCATAAGTGTCTGTCATTAGTTTACAAGGTGCATACTGTAGTCCTTGCAATTTAGTTTACTCTGTGATTTAGGAGAAACTGAGGTATTCAATGCAAATAATGATTTCTGTATTGCATGGCTTTTTAAAAGACACATACATAAAATGAAATTTCTGATGTTCACTGCACTCCTAAGTGGAGCGTGACTGGATAGCACTTGAAGGGAAATAACTTTTTTTGAAAAAATCTTCTGATTAAAATGGTGGAAGAAAACCTTGGGAGATCAGTAGTTGAGCATACATGAAGGACTACTTAGACATGCTAATGAGACCCCAGCAAATTTTAAATACCAAGTTTTCTGAAAGAGGCTTTTTAACAGCTTCCTTTCCTTTCTTTTCTCCCCACCTGAATACTAATTGAGCAGTAATGGGGCTGTTTAATGGGAAAACAATACAAGTGAGCAATGCAACTTTGCACCTCAGAGCTGACTCTAATATAATTCCACTGTCACAGTCAGAATTGAAGTCATGTTCGCAATGTCATTGCCCATTGAGAATTGCAGGTTGAAGTGGAAGTGAGTGATACAATTACGGTACTTGTGTCTTTGCATTTTGGGTTATAACATGCACATCTGTATGAGGAACAAGAGTTGAAATACAAGGTTTGAATGCAGCTCCTTTAAATAGTAAGGAAAATGTAAGAAAATAGTCAGTGTATTTCTTTGAGACTACACTAGAAATGAGATTATACTACAAAAGACTACATTAGAAACAGCGGAATAATGTAGTGGAAATACAACTTTTTTCCCCCCTGTTGATGAAGGAGATGAAAGAATTTAAACACTCAGCATAATCATTCTTTGACCTTGAGGTGTTAAATTGCTCAGTACTTACAGCAACTTTATACAAGTTTTAAGATTAGTCCTACTGAAACTGCAGCAGACACTTCTTATGCATTCTGAAGTTATGTGAGGTAACATAGATATCTATGTAGAGTCAGCAGTTGGGACAGTGGTGTTCAGCCAGACTATTGTGCTATGTCTTGACCATGGGAGAGGTGTAGAGTTGTCAGTGATTTTAAGCCATAGGCTGAATTGGTTTTACCAGTTGTGTGTCTACTGATACTGTGATGTTGGCAGCAATGTTTAGAAACATGCCATCTTGTTTTAATAACGTTTAAATGAATTTTATTCATCAACGGATGTTTTTGAGGTGATGGCATGGTGAAATTCTGATTTTTCTGGCTAGTTCAAAATTAAACTTACCAGTTCGTTGCTAAAGCAGATATCCCCTAACTTGCCCATGAATGAGGGCTCTGACAGCTGCTCCTGCCACGTAAGCTGCCTGCCACAGCACCAGAGGGATAGCTGGCTGATGGAGGAGGCATTGATATCCTGACAGCAGTAAGCAGAGAAGCTGTTCAAAACCAGTCCACTATGCAAAAATAACCTATTTCTGTCAATGGTAGAATAGTGTCTCTGGGGACTGTGCCTTTCACAGTGATTAGAAGAGGGCACTTGTGCTCTTTAGTGCTATCTAGAAATTCTAAGGTGACAAAATAAGTTGTATTTTTTATTCTTTAAAGCAGAGGTGCAATAAGTTACATAAGAATATATATATTTTTTGTCATTGTGCAAATTCTGTTTCTGAGCAGAGGCGCTCTTATTTAGGAAAGATTAGAAGATGAGAAAATGGTATTGATGACCCTGATTTCAGACAGTATTAATGGTTTTGATCCCTACACATGAATTTTATAAGCAATGTTAACCTCAAAGTGTTTCATACATACAAACTTGCTTTTTTAACCTATCATATTTTCCTAAGGTTTTCACCTGTGATCTTGAAAGACTTTGTCTTTATATTTTGATATTTTTTGTTTATTTTGGTTTATCAGAAGTAGAAGTTCAAGGGTAAAGGTACAGTTATTAAGGTTCTGAGTTACATGGAGCAACAAGTTCTCCATAAAATATAGTTTGACAATGAAACAGTACCTGTGAGGGGAAAAAAATAATCAATTTCTGGTGTAATTATTTTTAAGCCAGTGTTCCATGCTGTGCTATGGGAATAAGGGAAATTGAATAGAGTATTTTTATTGCCTTTTAAAAAAGTCTCATAAATTCCTTAACATGTTATGGTGTCCTTGAGTTTTGATTATATTTTTTATCATTTAACTTTGTCTTTTTTCTTTTTTTTTTTCTTTCCCCTGAAAATATTATGTATGTATAAGTATCCTGTCTGATCTTTTCTTTTGGCAAAAATGCCATGGCCAAGCTGTTTGAATAGTAAGTTATGGCGATATAATTTCTTAATTTCAGTTTTGTTTCCTGTGGGGGAAAAGCAACAATACTGTACAACCAGTAGGAGGTAATCCTAGTCCAAAACTGGTTATCTGATGCTGTCTAAAGTTAGTGCTACTTTACTTGTCTGCGGTAAGGCTTTATGCTTGTCTATTATTTTTCATGTAGTGGAAGTATATTAACTTTGTGTTAAAGAACCAAATTTCCTGCTGCAGCTTTCCAGTGTCCTTAATACAGGTGTTTAGTGAAAAGTGTTGAGAGAGATGTTTCTGTCTGGTTTTATGGGATACCATTTTGATTGGCTGAGAGGAGGCCAGTCTAGGGAAGTAGCTCCTAATGCATTTCAGCTTCGTTTGGTATACATTTTTTCACTCAGTTGCCATCTCCTTGCTTCCTGATGTCAAATCTCCACACTTAAAATTGAGCAGCAGCATCTCTTAGTCACTGATGCTCTGTAATACTTATTAATAGGTGTATTACTGAAATGCTTTATGGTGTGTGAAGTAAGGAAAGAAGGTAGATTTCTGGCCTCATTTCACTTGTGCTTTTGTGCAGTGGGATATGCTACTTTAACCTTCTGATTTAGGAACTTCTGCGGGGTGAGTTTTCAATGGTGGTTTTTTGTGGGTTTTTTTGTGCATGCATGGTGCACAGAGCAAAGATCAAAATACAACTGTGCTGTCAGGGGAAACACTGGAGAACTCCTTCCCTTCTCCTGTGAATTCTGTATCTGTTTGGGTGGCCCTGTGATTAGGTCTTTCTCCTGGCTTATGTGAGCTATGGATTTATATGAACTTCTGCAGATAAGGAGAGCTTAGATCGTAGAAGTTCTGGGTGTGCATTGCTGTTGGTAAACAGGCACAAAATCCACTTACTTTGTCTTTTTTCTGGGAAAGTACTAACTGTGGCTCCTGAATTCAGGAAACAGTTTCAGCCTGAAATATGTCTTGTAAACACTTGTTAGTTTTGGAAGTCCGTGAAAGACATGAAAATAAACATTTCCCTCATAGTGCAGCATTTCTTACTATTTAATACACAGGTTCTGATAATCATAATTGTTCCTGGATGGTTAACGCTGTTTACTCACTATTGATGCCAGTGAAGTATAAAGCTTGGGTTGACGAATTCTGTTTCTCAAGCTGCACAAGAACTGCATCTTGAAAGTGAAATTTCCTTTCCTTTTTTTTTCTGGTTAGCTGTATTTCCCTTGCTTTCCCTGTTGATATCATCAGCTATGAAAATCTTGTACTAAATATAGTTTAGTTAGGACACAAATAAACGCTTATTTCCTATGATTCCACTGTCAGGACAATCAGTTACTTAGGTGTTGAGTTACTTTCCCTCAGTTACTTTTGTTTTCACTACAAAGCTGTGAGATAAAAGAGTTTTGTATCTCTTTAACAGAGGAGTAAATAGAGTGACAAACAGTCCCAAGTCTACTAAAGTAGCTGCTTGACTATTGCTGACATTAATTTGTACTATCTTCTGAGAGTGTACGGCAAGCCGTAAAAAATAACTGATAAAATGAAACTTCACTTTCTCTGCTCAGTTTCTCAGTTTCTATGCACGTGCTGTTCAGAGCAAGTTCTCATTTCTGACCTCAGAACAGCAGCTGGGACTGGATGTGTTCAATCCTCTTTGATTCCACAGCCCTGTTCATTGCCACACTGATATGTCAGCTCCAATGGCCCCATGGCAAAACAGCTTAGTGTTTTCAAATGCAATGAATTTGCAATCTGCATTTGCCATTTAAATATTTAATAGTCATACGGTTAACACTTCTGTAATTCACTTATTTTTCTGAATTGTTAATGTATAATTTTAGTCCCTTGTATATATTGTAGCCTACTGAGGAAAATATAGTTTGAGGTCTAAAACTTTTATTACTTTTAAGATACAATATTGTTTCTGGCAATTAACAATATCTTTTTTTGTATTCAGTGTACCAGAGGGAGCCCTCCTGTGGTTAATTTTATGTCTATCAATTTTCAGGAACGTTACTAAACAGAGTGTATCTTAGGGGATAAAATGGACTGTTTTCTATATTTAGTTTTCTTTCCACTTAAGTCAGAGTTTGTAATACCTTTCAGCGAATATTATTGTATGGGGGGGTGGGAGTGGTGTGTGGTTTTGAGGGCTGTCATTTCAAATTTATCCAAATCCAAACACAAAGGCAAGAAGCCTCTGTGTTTACCAACATTTGGACTTGCAGAAAGAGAATAGTAATGAGGAGGGCTCTGTGGCCTTATTGAAGGACTGGGATGCAAGATTGCTCACTGACTGGGGGCAGGGAGGAAGTACCCACAAGCTGTACTTTGACCTATCACTGAGACTTGATGCTCGCTTCTACATTTCCTCATCTCCCTATGCAGGAAATGTAGTTCTTGTGTTTGGGTCTGGGGAACCACAGTGGTACTGTAGGTTCATTCCGACTGGGAGCTAGACTGCACTGTGCCACTGTGCGTGCCATTTGCTGGAGATGCAGCCATGTGTAGGCAGATGTATGTCCACTTACAGAACAAACACCAATTAAACTTTTTTTTCTTTCTTTCTTTTTTTAAATATTCAGATGGATAACTTATGCTCTATGTCTAGCAATATGCTGGTGCACACATTTGTAGCAATTGACTTGAACAAAACTGAGTGTACACTAAGTGTTTTGATGGATCAGGACCAGGAGCAAGCATATTGGGTTACTTTAAATAAAACTGGGGGAAAAAAAATGAACTCAGAGGTTGACAAGTTAAATACAATGCAGCTCAGGAATCTAAGACTAAAAATCCTGCTTCTATTGTAAGTCTTCCTCAGTGTTGAGAAACCAAATAATGCTGACTGAAAGAAGCAGCAGTCCCATTTTTTAAATGTTTCTTTAAAATGTAGAAAGGAGATGTCAACCTGTTGTACCAACTCCTTTCTGAGAATTCCAGTGTGAACTGGTTTTTAAGGTCATGCTCCATTGTCATTCATTGGTTTCAAACTGGTTTTGACAACTACCACATTTGGAGGAGTTTCACTGGGTGATGGGCTTGGCTGTGTAAACTTCCTCAACGTGTCTTTGATAGGGAAGTCCTTTCATTCTTTATGAAAAAATGCTATACAAGAGACCTGCTTGAGGCTTGCTCAAGAGGTGAAGGAGAGGAAGAAAATCTATTGCAGGAATTTAACAGAATTTCATGCTTCTCTTTCAAATTCTTCACCTTCATTTCCATAATTTCCACATATCTTTTTTCATAGAGAAGATGACGTGACACAGTCTATGCAAATACCTGGTGATTCAAATCAGCTGTTTAATCACCAAACTAATGGCAATATATTCACAGAATTTTAGGAATGCAAATGATAAGCTGTATGTGCAGCTAACATAGAAAATAGATGGGCTAAAATAGCCCACTCTTTCCTTGCTGTTTCTACGAGGTTCAAGGTAGTGTTTTATGAGGATGATGTTATCTTATACTCCCATTTTAAGATCTCTTGGTTGTTATTGAAGGAATTTCCCATCCCCTCTTTCTCCTGGCCAGATCCTGTTTATTGAAGACCTCTGCCCTCGCTTTGGATGTAGTCACTAGCTGAAACATGAGGCTTTCACCTAACTGCATGTGGATTTAACAGATAACTACAACATCCCTTTCTCCCTGTCACCTCCGGATGCTTGTTATAATACAGTGGCTCAATTTTTCAACCAAATCACTGGTAACAGGACATCACAGCATTTGACAGTTGTCTACTAGATCATCTGAAATCACCTCCACAGCAGATTGAGCCCATCTGCCAGATTTTCCCTGAAGTAGGTGAAGAATATTTGCATGTCTTCTTCAGAGCCACGTGAGCAATAACTCCTGTGAGTGTTGCAGCAACAATGAGTTTGGGGATAGGTAACATCTAGCACTGCTGTGAATGTGCAGTGCCCTGAAACTTCTTTCAGGTTTGTGCTAGCTAAGAGTTAATCATGCTCAGTGCAGTTTCCTACACTTATCAGTTGCTTTGTTTTAATACTAAATTTACAGTGCAAATTGGACATAGTGGACTAGAAAAGTCTGGCCCATGCAGGTTAAATGTTTAATCGATCAGCAATAAACAATTGATTCTGTGCTTAAGATGCAGTGGCGATTTAATAGTTTACTTCCGTGCTATAAGGTGATTTATTACAGGATGTGATACTGCTAAGAGATTTAGCTAGGCAGAATAATTATATGAACTAGAATTTGGTCAGGACACCGGTGTTGATACAGGGTGCTTTAGAAATTGGATTGCTCACTGAAGTGTGTAAGCGTAGATTTATCAGACTAACTTAAGGTGCTCATTTGCTTAAAGCAGCATAATTTTTCATACTTAAAATAGAATAACAGATGAGTTTATTTAGAAAATTCTAGCATGTTTATTTATTGTTAATCTCTGAAAAGAGTTTTCTATAAATTAATACCAGGAGAATGCAAACCAATTTTTACGACAAGCTTTGCATTAGGTAATATAATGGTCTTTTGCTGACAGTTTCTCAAAACTATCTGACAAAACAGTCTTTCTGGGGTAAATTATTATACAATCTTTCTGTTTTGTCATACAGTCCATGGACTAAAGGTTATACTTGTAACATTAACATTTGGATAATGCTGATAAAGCTTTTACATGGTTGTATTGGAAAAGAAAAGCATCAAAGTTGTGCACATGTGCTTGGAAGGTTTGAGATATTCACCCCTAAGACAGTTAGCTCCAACAGATATTGGCAAGAGAAATCTTTTTTTCTGCATAGATTAACAAATTTTGCCAGTCTCTAGCAAAGCCTCTACAAATGCACCAGTTGTTAGCCAGAGCTAGATCACTGGAGAGGAGCCTGTGATTTGTACCAAATCTTGTGCTGAAGCAATATACTTCAGTAGTTTACCAACTCTCAATTATCTGTCTTGAAGAGACTGTAATTCATTGTTTAATATAATAATTCCCTTATGTAATATATTTTTTTCCTATGAGAGACAAAATTCCTCTTGTGGTCTTTCAATGGCAAAAGCTCTCTCATTTTCAACATAGCAGCACACCTCTATCTCTTGCCTCTTTCTCTCCTTTATGTTTGCTTTTTTTTGAGGGAAAAACATTTTGGTTTCTTCAATGTTTTGGAGACCTCATTTGATTGCTGGGTAAATTATTATACAGGATTGCTTGAATGCTGGAAATTTTTAGATTGCTTTTTCTACAGAGTGGTAGTTTCACATTAGCATGGGGAATGCATGAAAGACACATTAATGCCATCCTACAAGAAATGTATTGCTATTTTTCAGGCTCTGAAAAATGACTACATTTAAAGTTACGTTTGATATGGATACAGAATGAATGACAGGCTTGAATGGTTGTTGTTTTCCCAGGATTGCTCAACATAAACTAAAGTGACAGTCAAATTGCTGATCAAATTTCACAATTATAAAACCAGTGTAAAAACGTAAATCCAGAACTTTTATAATATTAAATAATGAATTCTCAGCTGAATTTAGGAAAAAAAAAATCATCAAAGGTGCAATGTACATGGACAGAAAGAGTAATTGCAATGGCTCTAAAAGTGATCAGAAAGCTCAAAAATGACATGCAAAAGCCTCATGGAAAAATATTCCTTTGGTATATTTAATCTGTGTTTCACATCAGATTAAATTTTTTCAGCATAAGGGCATCCTTGATGTAATTTTGAATGATAGTTAAGTAGTGGGAATTTCTCCAAGTATATGGAGACACTCCAATCTGACTCAGATGCTGAGGTTTTATTTTGATTTATACTGCTTCTTGATCTGTAGAATGATAGAATCACTAGGTTGGAAAAGACCTTTGAGATCATAGAGTCGAACCGTACCTGTCCACTACTAAATCATATCCCTAAGCTTTTAATCTACCCATCTTTTAAGTATCTCCAAGAATGGTGACTCAACCATCACCCTGGGCAGCCTCTTGAAATGCATGATAACCCTTTTGGTGAAGTAATTTTTCTTAATGTCTACTCTGAATCTCCCCTGGAACATCTTGTGACCCTTCCTTCTCATCCTATTACCTATCAGTTGGGATAAGAGATGAACGCTCGCCTCACTAAAACCTCCTTTCAGGTAGTTGTAGGCAGTGATAAGGTCTCCTGTCAGCCTCCTTTTCTCCAGGCTAAGCAACCCCAGTTTCCTCAGCTGCACCTCATAATGCTTGTTCTCCAGCCCCTCCACCAGCTTTGTTGCCCTCCTCTGGATGCACTCTAGGACCTCAGTGTCTTTATTGCAATGGGAGGCCCCAAACTGAACAGAGTATTTGGGTCTGGCCTCACCAATGCTGAGGACAGGAGCACACTTTCCTGGTCCTGCTGGCCACACTGTTTCTGATATGGATCAGGATGTCATTGGCCTTCTTGACAACCTGGACAGACTGCTGGGTCATATTCAGATGGCTGTCAACCAATACCTCCAGGTCCTTCTCTGACAGGCAGCCTTCAAGCCGCCCTTCCCCAAGCTTGTAGTGCTGCATGTGGTTGTGTTCCAAGTACAGGACTTGACACTTGGCCTTGTTGAACCTTATCCCGTTGGCCTCAGCTCATCAATCCAGCCTGTTCAGATCCCTTTGCAGAGCCTCCCTGTCCTCAAGCAGATCAACACTTCCTGCCAGCTTAGTGTTATCTGTGAATTTACTAGGGTACATTCAGTCTTTTCATCCAGATCATTGATAAAATAGCCACAAGTTAAAAAATAGCTACCAAATAAACCAGAAAATACGTAGCTAAAACATCTGGGGAAATTACTTTTCATTCTCTCTGCTGAAAAGTTCATTTTTCTACCTTTACCTGGATGAGGTTTTTCACTTCTCTACCTACTGCTGTAACCTTCCTCTTCCCTTGTCTCCTTGCTTGGAAATGTGTCCCTGTCCATAGCAGAGGGGTTGGAACTAGATGATCTTTAATCTCCCTTCCAACCAAAACCATTCTAAGAGCAGTAAAGAAGCCAAGATGGTTTTTTTTTTTCAAGCCGTCCATACACAAAGCACAGAGAGGAACTTCTTTACAAAGAGTTCTTATTAATGTGAGACTTACTTTTTATGAAACTGAGATTGGTATCTCAGTGAATTACTACTCAGAAATCCCAGGTGCTGCAGTTCATGTGCTGACCCTACACAGAGCAACAGCGCAGTCAGTGAAGATAAAGGTGTTTTCATTGAAGTATGTTCATTATGAATAAATGACAGAGAAACTTTTCTTTAAATGCTCAAGATGCACAACAGATGTCTCCTTCAGAAGCAAAGAAGAAAAACTGTAGTTTGTATTGGGAGAAGAGAACTGGAGGTGACATCGTGCTAAGCAGCAGCCTACTTCTGCATCTGGAACGCATGTACGTGACAACTGAACACAGGAGATCAAGCCCAGGACACACGTATTTACTGCCTAGGCATGTTGTAACCCCTTCAGAATGAGGAGGTAATGGAAAAAACTTTACTTTTTCTTGTGTTGTAGTCACATTCGTTCTGTGACTTAGGAGACTAAAATCTCTCTGAAGTATTTCTTTATGGGCAAGAGTTGGTGAGGAGACCACCTTTGCTCCTACAGGGAGAGAAGGCCTATTTTTCTTGATGTGACATGCCCTAACAATCTTAAAAGGGATAGAACAATTTTGTGAAAGACTCCATGCAAATATATTTGAAAGTGTATGTTTATGAGTATAAATTCAGTACTATCTACAATGTCTTTGGCTTTTTCTTTTTATTTCTTTTTCTTTTTTTTTTTTTTTAATTGTGGATTCTTGTTTTCGGTGTTGTTTTTCTTTTTTTCTCCCCTCCCTCTTTATGCACAGATTGTATGTGGGCTGGATTTATGTTCGGTTTTTGAACAGTGATAGCTCTAGATGACCTACTGAACCTTTTTTCCTCTTTGTTTCTAAGTCTTGAAATACGTAGGCAATAAAGATGTTGGCTCACTTCATTTGTGCCTTTATTTCTTTCCAATCTTTCCCATTAGCCTTTACTACTTTTTAGGAGTGGACTCATATAGATTTCTTTAGGAGACCATGCACTAGTTTGTTAAAAAAATACTTGCCCAAGGCTGCTGTCTTTTCAATATACTTCACTAACTTGCTTTTCTCCTGACATATGTGATCTAAAATAATAAAACGACTGACCTTCTCTTCCATTTAGTAACCTTCTTCATATTGCAGATTGACCTCTAATCTACTGATCTGGTTGTTACTGAGACCAGCTACTCTCTTTTAATGATAATGGGGAATTAGAAGCTGCCAGAGTGTTAGGGTGGAAGTGACAGGAAGGAAACGTGAAAGAAAGGAAAATGTACAGCCAGAATAATAAGGAAAATATATCCCATCGAATATATTTCTGGGACTTCTAAGATAAGTCATGTTACTACCATGTTTCTTATGCCTTCTCTTCCATGTTGCTCTAATCTGCATCTCTAGCATGTATTGTTATATTATTAATTTTTGAAAGTGTGCTAACTGCAACCTTGCTTCTCTAGTCTAATTTATTATAGTATATTAGTAAAGCTGCTTTGGAATACCCTGGATTAATGATGCATTTAAACTGTTTTAAACTGACCCTGGGCTAGGTCAATTATCGAAATAGTGCCAGTGAGGAATACTTTATTTTGATTGCAATAAGCTCTTAGTTTTATGTTAACCACATTGTACTAACATGACCTGTGGGCTTTTAATGTTGTAGTGAATTGAAATTCTGTGAATAAAGCATGCTTCATATTTTAATGTGGCAAACTGAGGCTCCTTCTTGAAAGACTCTATAAGCTTGTTTTCTATTGCGCACATGATCACCTTTTTGTACTAGTTCTCTGAAAAAGCACACTTTCCTTTGTGATAGAAAGGGAAAACTTAGTGATGTGTGGGTACTGCTTATTATGGTATGTTAGGTGTCTGTGCGCTCACCCCTTCTGTGTGTCCCCAGCTTAATGGATCTGTGCTACTTAACTTGTACTCAGGGAGCAGTCTCTTCCTTTGCAGCCTGAAGGTTGAAAGGGTTGAGTAACTCAGGATATTTTGGGGTGGGAACTGCAACTTGGGGATGCTGTCTGAGCTTCTGGTGAAAAACAAGGGGAGATTCTTAGTGGGACTGCCTACTTCACTTCCCATTGCTTCCTGGTGTTTACAATATCATTAGTCAGAGACAGGCTTTGGAGCGGATATTCCAGGAACAGCAATGCAGGTGGAAAGGAGGGGCTCCACAACATTGTAGATGTGAGCAGGCAGTCTGTGTAGTACACCAGGTTGAAAATTATCAGGAGGAAGGATGTTCTACCGCCTGCTTTGGAACATGAGTGGGAAATAACCGTTATTTGTGGTGCAGGGTGGTAGAAGTCTGTAATATGGATAATTGCCCCAGATTTTAATTGTGAAAGCAGCACTTTTTTTTTTTAATTGTAAAATTTACATCCTTAATTATTGTGCAGGAAACTTTTTATATACTCTTTTCTCTTTTAGGAGTGGAAAGTGGTACTTGCTGTGTTCTGCTTTCGGACTGAGCTGGAGTGAGGGTTTATTGCTTATTTTTCAAAATGTAGAGTTGTGTTTTTTTCACATCTTAGTTGTGTCTGCATGTTTTAATTTAGTCTGCTTTTCTATGCAAAGCTGTACTGTGGTTTCTCTACCAGATTTGAACATAATGGGCAGCTTATGCTGCAAATTTTAAAAAAACTAAACAAAAGTCTGCTCAGTAACAAAGTTCAGTAATGCAGTCTTATCTCAGTAATAACTGGCATTGCCCACCCTTCAAAGATATTGAACTTCACAGGTTTGGCAGTGCTTGGGAAGCCTGAGTAACTCATTAAGTTCCATCAATAATTTTAGGCTGTGGTTGTAGTTGTTTGTTAAATTGGTCTTCCAGAAGAGGAGCTGAAAACTGACTCCAGTTGTGGCCTGTTATGTGAACCTACTTGGAGCTTGTAGAAACTCACTTAACATAAACAGAATATGGACTTACCAAAACAATGTTTTCAAACAATTTAAAGGACTAATAACTATCTAAGAGGAATAAAAAGTGTTTAAAATTAAAACTCCTACTTTTTGTGAACAGTGATTTGGCAGTGACTGAGATGTTCAAGAAGTCAGCAGAGATCTTGAACATTAAGCCACTTAAGAGGAGAAACAAAATGTAAAGCAAGATCAGAAAGATTCATTCCAGTTACTTCAGAAGAATCATGGGAAGGAAAAGAAAGCTGGTTTATGTTTTGGGGACGTTATTAGTCTGAGGTATTTCCAAGGTGCTTGAAAACTAAGGTGGTCCATGTCTAGGAAACAGGGACATAAACAAATGATCTGTGGCATATATAGCCAGTCTTTGGAAGATCCATTATAATGGACAGAGTTTAGACTGAAAGAGAGGCAAAATAAAAATTGGAAATGTGGGGTGGAATGCAGGCACAATTTTACTGCAGTAGCTAAAGATCTCTTCACGTAAGCTTCTGTCTTTCTTTGTATAGCTCTCTGAAGTAAAATGTGCATAAATATAAACTAATGTATATGGGGAAATAAATAATCCTAGTTTTACATATACAGCAATAACTTTTGACATAGTAATTGCTATTCATGCAGGGGCTCTTGATTCATATATTAGTTTTATGAAAATGTTAGCTTTCATTTTGAAGAGGATAACTTTATGACTTCTGTATAAATTAATTGTGTACTCAAATACTATGTGCAGTTCTTATGCAACCGAAATAATCACAGATGGGGTGCAAAAGATACCTTTCAGTGTTGACTGAATTAATTAAAGGTTTCATTGTTGAGTGATGGATGAGAGAACTGAGAATCCAATAGAGGTATCTGAGGAGTGAGTAATGTGGAAAAGATATGCAGGGATCGCTATTCACTGTCTCTTTCAATAGAAAGAATAGCATCAAATAAAATCCTTTGCCAGGTTCAAAACAAATGACAGGTACAGGTCTTAATACAATAGGTTATTAAGCTGTGGATATTAAAAAGCTTATGTGACTTCAAGAATCTATTGAATACATTCATGGGAGAAAAATCCATTAGGGCTAATAACAGCACCTCTGGCTTGCAAAGTCCTTGAACCACCAGTTGCTGGAGGCTGGAAGGGTATGTATGGAAGTGAAGTTGTTTGCTTGCCATGTATTTATAGCTTTCTTCAGAATTTGCTGTTGATCGCTGTCAGAAATAGATAGTAGGCTAGAGGGAACTTCTTCTATGACTTTTGTAAGGTTTTTTTGCAAGTTAGTGTCATCCATTGTAGCAGCTGATTGAAAATGAAGTTATGGAACAGGAGGAAATTTTGATTGAGTTAATTGATGCTCAAGAATATTCCAGTTAGCCAAAAAGAATAAGTGCCAGACAGGTTTAATTTTGCAGCTCTACAGTTAAATTGAGGCAGGGCACATGGAGATAGAACACACCTTAGACTAAGTGTAACTATAAGAATATGTATTTTCCTATTAAAAATGCATGTCTTGGTTCATGGGTTAGTATTTGATGGACATTAAAGAACATTTCAAGAATCTAAACTTCACTTGATACTTACAGGAGCGCTGATCCCCATCATCTCCTTCCTGTTAGGTGCAAGCAACAGGATCCCAGAGACTTATGCGTATTTAGTTTGCTTTTAATTTCTATGCAACATTTTATCATTTTATCTCTTTTCAACAGTGTTACATTTTTCCTCCTCAGGGTTAAAAAAGCAGGGGCATGTCAATTATGTCATAAGAAACATCTTAAATCTGAGATCATGGTATCGTGTCAGTATATGTGGAACAGCTTGTGTGTGTGTTTTTCATTTCATGGGTTTTTTTTTAGTACTGAAGTATTTTGCCTACATTAATACATTGTCTATAAGGAGGGAATTATGGCCTTAAAGTATTTTAGTTACTCTGTGGAATATCT
Source organism: Piaya cayana (assembly GCA_013389865.1). Lineage (NCBI taxonomy): Eukaryota > Metazoa > Chordata > Aves > Cuculiformes > Coccyzidae > Piaya > Piaya cayana. Next base: position 174,297 of record WAAB01021045.1, on the reverse strand, counting down.
GCAGATCTGTACATTTATTCTGCTATAACTTGAGTATGTATAGATATGAATGAGATGTTGTACTATTTCCAAATTGTTCCTTTTTTCCTGGTATTGGACTTTGTTTGATATTGTGGCTGTATTTTGAATTTCAATATAAATAGGATCTACCTGAGGAATGTGTATCTTATGTAGGAGTTAGGAAAATATTTCCTTCATGCATCACATTACCCTGGCTTCAGTAGAGGTTATTCGTTAGGATTCTATAGGCTGTGCTGGCTGTGGATTTGTCAGGAACTTACCAGATTGCCACTTAAGAGTTTGCTGACAGTAACTGGTGAAGATAAACGCTCATCTCTTTCCTATTTTTTTTTTCCTTTTTAAGTAAACAACATAATGTGAAGTTGGTAATGCAAAGCAGTACATCTAAGATGGAAAAGGTGTTTTTAAAGAGTTCTCCTGGAATTCAGTTTTAGAATCATAGGAAGGTTTGTTCTGAAAGGGACCTTAAAGGTCACCTAGTCCAACCCCATGCCGTGGGCAGGGTTGTCTTTCACTAGATCTGGTTGCTCAAAGCTCCATCCAGCCTGGCCTTGAACAATTCCAATGATGGGGCATGCACAGCTTCTCTGAGCAACCTGTTACAGTATCTCACTGCCCTCCCCATGAAAAAAAAATCTTCTTTAGGTCCAATCTAAACCTGTCCTTTCCTAGTTTAAAACTGTTCCCTCTTGTCCTGACACTACAGGCCTTGGTAAAATGTCTCTCTCCATCTTTCTTATAAGCCCCCTTTATCTATTGAATGGCTGCAATAAGGCCTTCCAGAGTTGTTGCAAGCTGTCATAGTTCAGCCCCCAGCCAGCAGCTAAGCAGTACATAGCTGCTCCCTCACCTCTCCCCACCCAGTGGCTTTGGGAGGACAATCGGAAAAGGAAAGGAAAACTCATGGATTAAGATAAAAAGAGTTTTAATGAAACAATAGAAGGAGAATAATAATAATAATAATAATAATAATAATAATAATAATAAAAGAAAATATTAAAATACAACCACTCACCACCTGATGATTAGCCCATCCTGAGCAGTGATTTCGGCAAGCACAGGGACTGCAGTGAGCACAACAGCAGCAGCGAGCCAAGCACTGAATATCTGCCACCCAGGCCCTCGCCCAGGTCCCATTTTTATGTTGCATACAGTGTTATGGTATGGAATATTCCCTTAGCCAGTTTGGGTTAGCTATTTTGGCTCTGCACCTGTACATTAGGAAAACACAGGAAACTTTTCAAAAAGTCCTTAATTTCTTAGCCACAACTAAAACCATTCATGCATTATCATCATTCTTCTCTTACTATAGCTAAAAAACCCAGCAGCTGCTGGGAATTAACTCTGTCCCAGCTAAGCACAAACATTACCTTGCAACAAGTAAAGTAATATTAGCAACAGTATTCTCAAACTAAATCCAACACAGCAGCTGAAACCAGGAGAGACACTTATTTGCTAAAACCTGTTTCTGCACTGCACTTCTATGTGTGATGTAAAACTTTGGTTTATTTCTCTCTTTCTTGAATACATGTCTGCTATATAATCCTAGCTTTTATATACAATTTACAGCGTGATAATATCAACTATATTGTTGACCAGGTGTCAGAGCTTGAATTTTATAATTATACAAGTTCTTGCAGAGTATTTCATAGCAAAACAACGGGATTTTAAACAGACTTCATTGCCATCATCCTCATTACTGGAGTAAAGCTCCCGTTGCCTTTAGTGGGAACTCAGTTTTGTAATCAGTGCTGTCAGTCACCATCTGGACTGACTTTCTCTTTCATATCTGAATCTTACCATAGAGTACTTCCTTTCTGGGATGCCATCTGTCAGGCAGTTTCTTTTGACTTGTTTCCAGCATCAACCTTTATACCTTCTTTCATGTCCTCTTTTGTGCTCCAAGCAACCTCTCAAATCTTCATTCTCCCTGCTGTTTTCAAAATATGTTTTGAACACTGGTGTACACAATGAAGTGCCCTAGCAATAATAGCTATTACCAAACCCTAGACAACATGATAGTCATCTGAAGAAAATGTGTCAGGAGGGCAGGGCTTGGAAGGCGTTGACCCAGAACGGTTTTCTCATCCCTGTAAGGGGTATTTCAAAGTAGCAGCTGACGGTGAAGTTTGAACCACTGATTACTTTTAGTCTTTGCTGTGGATAAAAGAAATCAGTTAGTATGGTAGTTAACCTAATAATAGCTTACAGAAGTATTAGCTCTTAGATTTTAAAATAAGATCAAGCAGCATTCATCTAATTTTAGTCAGTAAAACCATAGACTTAAAACCATAGATTTAAAAGCCTGTAGTTTTGAGCTGATAACTGTCCTGCAATCCAGAGTTTTTGCCCTGACATAGTTAAACTTAATGTCAACAATCTGTTCTGCACTTTATAAGTGAATAGAATGAAAAATGTGAACCCCAAACCTCCCAGTTTGAAAGAGAAAACAAAACATAGGAATGCATTAGAAGTAATAAATACATAACTTTGTAAAAAAAAATGTTTTTGAATCCAAGAAAAGCTTAAAAAGGGGTACATCTTCATGAATATAGACAGAGTTAGCATGTGATTTAATTAATGAGTTTTAAATATAATTCAGACATCATGTTCACTGTTAACTCGTGCATGGAGGAGATTTGTATGTATCTGAACAGTAGGCTTTATTCCACGTGGTTTCAGAGACATGAATTTTCTAAACAAAACTTGACTGCAATCTTGTTGGTTTATGAATTTGATTTGAACCTTAAACGAAGATGATTTAGAGTTTCAAGGAGATAGAAAAAGTAGTAATTTTTCTAGCAGGAGGCTTTTTTTAAGTGTATATATTAAAAAAATCCCAAACTCTCATATTGTGACTAGATAGCCTACAGGTAGAAATAAACCAATTACTGTGTTCATATTGTACTCATTCTCAAAGGAAAATATTATCTAGTATGAAAAGCCTTGCTTATTTCAAAGGTTAGAAAATGTGGCAACAGACAATTGCATAACAGAAAACTGAAATAGAGATTTCACAAGATCAAGTCTTGCCAACACCTTACCAAGCTATATTTGCTCATGGTTCTTTTGCATAAAAATTAATCATAGAAAAATGTGTTGGAAAAGTATAAACTACATTGCAAAATGATTAAAAACTGGCATGCAATATCTGTAGATACTTTCATTGGTTTAAATGTATTGAAAAAACAATACGCAGTATTCTTCCTGAGAAGCTAAGATGGCATAAGATACATTCCTTTTTCCAAATATCAGATACGTTTCTTGCTGGGAAGTGGTGTGAGTGACCAATTACTGGTCCATCCCTAAGTGACTGAGTCTCTACACGTGACTCTTCAGTCCCTCCATTTGTGATGTCTAACTTGCCACTTCATCTCTTTGTGATTAGCATCCCTTATTTTTGAGCTGTTTTAAGCTGTGAATTGGTCTTGCTTCTGCAAAAGCAGTTGTTTTCAAACAGCCTTTAGGATCTGGTAAACAATTACACATGCAGTCAACAGGGAATTGTGGAAAGACAAGACATTTAATGATGGAGGGTCAAATCTGGAGGAAAAGGATTTGGCAATTAGGAAATACACTCTAGTGGACCCTTTTTACTTCTGCTTCTTACTTAAGTACGTACTTGGTCTGGTTGAGATTCTTCAGATAGCTTTAGCCACATGCCTGTGCATTAAAATGCCTCTGATTAGTGATTTCCCAAGGAAAACTCCTCTTTTTATAGTCACCTTAAAAATCTGGGCATTATTAGGAAATAGGTGAAAATGTCTATTACTTAATTTTATGATGTATTTATATATATATATATATATATAGACATTGTTTAGCTTTTGTTTGCAACGATTTGCCTTTTTTACTTTATTTACAGTGAACAATCACAGTATGTTTACAAAATATGAACTTCTGTGTTGGAGAAATATGCTTTTTTTATCAGTTTTGTCAAGCCCTCTTCAACCCTAACTGGTAAGATGCAGTATAGAGGATCCCCCCCTCCCAGTTACTGTGATGGATGATTATGGAATAACATGCCCAGAGGGAAAATTATTTCTTCCTAATCCTTGTCAGTTAGTGGTTGGCTTATGTCCTATAGTCTGAAGAATTATATCCCATATACTTTACAGCTAAGTTTATACAGTACTTCATTTTAGCTGACTTCAAATTTTCTTCATTACTGACTCCCAGCTTGGGAATATTACTATTCCTTATTGTTCCGCACTTCAACAAAATCAGTCAAGAGACCGTCATTCTAATAGAAAGCTGTGACCGATTGCTTTAAAAATAAATGATACTTGCACTGACACAAGAGAGAAAAAAGGTTCATTAAAACTCATGTTGGAGAACTCTCATCACTCTCTTTCCACTGCATTTGACATTGCCTGAGAGACTGCTATATATTATGTTTATTTTTAGAGACTATTGTTCTCCTTAAACCTGCTCTGCAACTTAAGGAAAGCAGTAATGCTTTCAAACAGAACTTAAATTTACAGAAGCAAGACATTGCATCTTTCTGTTACAATTAGGGGCTATCTCATGAAGAAAATCTCTTTAAAAATAAGTTTGACTTTGGCAGGGACGATAAAAAAAATCGTAAGGAGAATTACAGGCTGCTTTAGGGCATGCAGTTTGAAAACCTGTGTGCTTTTTACTAGTAGTGTAATGACATTTATAAGTGAGACCTTCAGCACTTCATGCTCATTTTAATAATTTCTTTTGAAGTACCTAGAAAGCAAACTAGTTTCATTTAGCTTAGTTTATTCCCCAAGAATTCACCTACTCTACTCAATGTCTTGCTCATGTCCAGAGTTCATACAAAAATGTTGTGTTTTATAATCATGCAATTGGAAAGGCAAAATACTCTTTTAGGACTAAGTGTTTATAGTAAGTGAACCGAAGTATGTTTCAAACCATTTTTTAATGACTGTAATATAAACCAATAAGAAAATGACAAATTTTATTTTTTAGCATAGTCCAAGGCAAAAATACAACTAGTTTCAATTAGAACATATTTAAATACACAGGAAAAGTATATGGATTAACCACACAAATTGTAAAACAACGGATGTCCTGTATTCTGCTAATTAGTAAGCAGATTCAGGGAAAACTGTGCATTTTTTTATTTGCTTTCTTTTCTTTGTCCTTTGTTTTAATTATTAGCTACTTTGCAGGGTTGAAACAGTTATTGCAGAGACCTTCTTTCTCCTTTTAGGTACCTTGTGGGTTTGTCTCATTCAGTTAACATTAAATGGACTGCAAAATTGTGCTTTCCGAGGGCTATAACTTCAAAAGACCTTTGAAAAATCTCTAATTTCAGCCCTCGAGACTGACTACTAGCCAGGTGACTCACACAACATCATCTTATTTACTTATAAAATGCTCTATGCTTTTCCTCTTTCCCATTAGTACCAGAGCATCATGACTTGCTTTCACCTGAACTGAATGTTTGTAGGGAGAGGGAGATTCGTGACTAAATAAAAATTCAGAAAGTAAAGCTGTCATTATACATTCTACATTGCTGAAACAGCTAACACATTATAACAGCTGCCAAATTACCTGTAATCAGCATCCACACAATAGAAGGCACTCTGCATACTGATGAAGTTGTGATTAACACCCATTAACAACATGGAATTTGTCAATGAAGAAGCAGAGGTGTTTTAGTGCAATATTTGGAAAGAATTGCTGTCTGTGAAGCTTCTTGACTTGGGACATAATAATTTTAGATTGTTGTCAGAAATTGGTTAACGGTTTAAAAACATGCTTTGAAAAACTGTGTTCATAACTTCAAGAAAAAAAGATGTGTTGAAGAATGATACTTTAATGGAAAACGTAGAGTCTGTGCTCCTGTCTTCCCCCACCCCTCAACTATATTAAACCATCAATTTCTTTTTAGGCATGTCAGACCTCTCATTTCCTTGGAATTGTCTGTCTCGATTTTTTTTTTCTCTTTCTGTCCGTCCTTATTTTATTCTGCATCCAAGCTCTATAACGCTTGCTGTAGTAAACTATGATAAAAGGATACATTAATTACCACCCTTGTTAATCCCTCTGGAATAATGTTAAGAGATTATGTGGGTTTCTCTGTAGAAGGGTTACTAGAAGCATGTCAAGAAAATGTAATTTTGCTTATGTACTTTATTTTTATTAATGACTCCAAGAATCTTAGCAGATAAGTAGGGATACTGAATGGAATTGAAGAGATCATTTGTTATGAGTTACTAACATATAAATTTGAATATTATGTATAGTTTCTGTGATTTTAGAACTAAAATATAGACTTAGCTTGAACAATGACTTCCAGCTAGCCTGTGCCTGGATACTTACGCTTACATAAGGAATTTTAACAAAACTGCAGTTAGAAAGAATGGGAAAGAATATGACTGTATCTAATTAAACCAGATAACAAGGACTGGTGCAATGGTAAGGGGGAGAAGAACCAGCTAGGATTAGATGCAACCTTGAAGAGACATCCAAAAGCCTAAGAGCATGCACAGAAGGAAAGTTGAAAAGTTCAACATGATGAAGACAACCTGCCTTCACCCCCAAAGACCCCCACTGACCACTACCACTAGGAGGAACACAGGTGCAAGGAGGAGGAGATATATCTTAATGGATTCTTGGAACTAATCTTACTAACCCAACCCACTTCTTGGAAAAGTCATGACTATGTATACTAACCTAATACATATGAATAATATACCTCAATAAAATGTGCCAGCTTGGATGCCTGGTGTGCAAGCTTGGAGGAAAAATCCCCCTTGCACTCTGTGCAAAGCCACATACCTGCACCTAACTCTGAGTTGGGTGTCGTTATTCTGCAAGTCAGAATCTTCTAATTATTTCTCATTTTGAATTTTCAGTCTAGGACTTGTCTTGGGTCTTCATGATACAAAAGTCAGCTTAGAAACCTGTTCATGTGTTTTAACCAGCTTGGAGCCCTAAGGTAAAGTCTTGACTCTGATGGAGTATTTGTGAGTTTGTCCTTCAATTTAATTGACCTTAGGCTGTTTCTGAAAAGAGACCTGGATGTTAGAACTGCTGAGCTTTTCAACACTTAGCTTGCAGGACAAACGCAAAATGATCCAGAACCCTGGTGTCTCAATTGAATGCTTTCTTATGACCTACTTAACTTAAGGACAAGGTAAGTGGACTATGGCCTGAAAAGAAATGCAGTTCAAAGTGTGATTTCTTCCCTGTATCCTTAAGAAGCCAAGTTGAGTGGAGATACAGATTTAATCAACAGTGATTCTGGAGCCATATTTTACCAGCTCTTCTGTAAGAGAGATGCAGTGGTGTTTTGGGGTTTTTATTTTGTTTTTGTTTTCAGTTGTTTGGTTTTTTTTCTTTCCTCCCAGACATTAACAGTGTTGAGAGCATGTGTAAACCCAGGTCCAGCTCCCTTTTTTGCCTGAAGAGAGCCAAGGGTCAGTTTTCATCTCTGGAGAAACGACCAATTTTCAGGCAATTTTAAGACAAGAATGCTCTTCTTGCTCCCTGCTGAGTCTGCGCTTAAAGAGCATTCAACAGTTGCTTGTAACCATCTATGGAAATGATGTTATTTTATTGTCTGTCTCAAGTGGCATAACTTTCAGGTATGCTCAGTATCCACAGCACCTAACTGGTTGAAGAAATTTGAGCAACTTTGATGTGATACTTTTTAAGAGGTTTAACGTAGAGAGGTAGGTGGGTGTCTGAACTAAGGAAGCCTGCACATGAGGTCAGCCTGTTGAGCTTGACTTCTGAAAATACTGTATCAAATCTCTTGGCTTAATTTGGAAATGAAAAATTAGTTTCTTTACATGTGTTTTTGTATCAGCCAAACCTGTCTTGAAACACTCACTGTTCCACTGAGACATCTCATTGTGTCAGAGTTCCTGGTTTCTTCTCTTCCTGCAGTGTATTTTGTCAACTTCTTTAGACTAATCCATTAACAAAATGGGCTTGTCAAATTTCCTCATCATTTTTTAGAAAAGGAATAAATCTAGTAATTGTTAAGTTATTTGAAAATTAGTCAGTCTCTGTGATAGTTTAGTATTTTCTTCAAGCAAAGTAGCATCATTAGGCAAATGTCGTTTTCATATTCTTATCCTCACTGCTGCTAACAGAGGCACTCAGCTATAACTAAGAAAAATAACTTAAGCCAGAATGGGTAAAACCAGAGTTTTTGTCTTATGCAGACAACTCTAATCGCAATGCTTCTTTTTTTATAATTAAAGAATATGTAAATTTTAAACAGTTGTAGGGGTTTTGGTTGATTTAAGGATATCGCTCTAGAGATAGAAAATGTGCAGTGCTGTGTATATTTTTTTTTTCAGGTGACATGACAACTGACAGAACTCGTGTGCTGCTGGTAACATAGTGGGGATAATTAACTCGGTGTTTTGAGGGTTTTTTAGTGTATAAATCTGTCACTAATGTTGAAGCATAGAAACTGGGAAAATATGCTTTATTAGGACAGAAATGACTTAAAATTTTAATAAGGGACAGGAATGAACTGAGTTTTGATGTTATTAGACAAGTTTGTATTGATATAGGCCTTTTTTNTTTTTTTTTTTTTTTTCATAGACAGACATTTTTAAGATGCTTTAAACAAGTTTGGTTCTGAAACAGAAGGTCATTTCCTTCTTAAGAAGCCCGGAAGCAGAGTTTCTTAGAAAAAAAACCTAACAGACAACTTCCCTTCAAAATTGTGTATTTCACGTTCAATTTTAGATAAAGAGTGTGTGAGGCTGTTTGGTGTGGATGGTGACCACCTGCAGAGTTGCAAGGCTTTTGACTGTAGCTAAGGCTGCCTAGTTCCCTCAGAAGCAAAGTAATCTCTGGCAAGTGCCCTGTGCTTCAGTTGCTTTGCTTAAATCATTAACCTACAATGTGAACACTTTCAGGAATGGAATATTGTGATTCATATCTTCTACATAACTATTTTGGTAGTACTTGAAGGAACAACATTAAAGAGTCATAATTTCCTCAAATTTACATGCTGAAATGTAATAACATTTCAGACCTAGCATAGAAAGCTAATGTCTCATCAAGGTTACTGTTTAAGTTTACTATTTCCTGCTCAGCATCAAAATAACATGCAATAAAGCAATGCAGTTGTTTGGAAAATATTGTAAAACAATGAAATATGAAATTCACCCAGTAAATGGACATAAGTGTATTGCAGACAAGGTGATTGATTTTAGGGTTTTTTTAGTGCTTCCATGTTCTGTTTTCAAGGTGATTTTGCATTATTGAAAGTCCTCTATCTATTTTTCAAGGAGTAAAGGACTCAATATTGTTGTGCTGTGGGATTTTTGAGAATTTTTTTCTTGTTGTTTCACTTTTGGTTTTATCTGCATTTTAAACAAAAGGGACCAATTTTCCTTGTGTTGTTTGGGTTTTGTTTTAGTTAGGAATTTAAATCATGTGTTATCACCTGTGTGCTTTAGAAGTGGGAATAAAATGCTATCAAAACAGAACAGCAGTGTTTCACATCTGCTTTGCACCTGGTTCAGAGTCTTAACACACGGTGCACATCATGCTCATATTCTTCATTCTGAGACAGATTTTTTTTCTTTTTAATGGAAAATAAACAAACAAAAATACTTAAAGTTGTTTTGTTGCTGTAGGGAGCTGCTAAATAAATCTTTACTTGTTTATAGCTGAAGCATCGGAACTTTTTAGAACAGGCCTCTGATTTTGCTTACATGAAAGTTCATATACTTTTAAAATAAATAAAATTCATCCTTATGTAAGCAGAGTTTCTCATGTTTGATTTTGTAATGAAATAGAAGTCATGTGGAAATACAACCCTAACTGATGCTCCATCTGTATGCATTGATCTGATATTTGGACAGATTGTCTGCTTGTGCTGTATGCTAACAAAACTAGAGCTGTTAAAGGTAAATATTTCTTTGATGGAGATCATAACTAATGTGTCGACTGATACTCCAAAGATTTTATCAAATCTTAGGAATTTGATAAATTCAGATGTTACTATCTGATCCCAAGCTATTTGGGTTCAGATTGCAATAGTGTTACTTTTAATCCTCTTACAAATATAGTACTGGAGGATTGTAATCATACTTTTTTTTTCCTTGTTGCATCTGACTGTCTATATGTTCTAACCCTGAAATTTTACTCACAGTGTTACTTTTTGGAACACAGCAGCTGGTATTTTCTTCTCTCCTACAGGCTATAACAGTCTCTTGCCAAACTGGGGTATTGTGACTCTTGCTTTCAGACAGATTTGGCTACTTCATGAGTTTTCGGTTCCCATGTCTGTCACCTTTTTGTGGTGGTAATCCATCTGCACCCATCTGTACAGAAGTAAGACGGTAAACAGGTATTGATGTGGAAAGGAAACAAAATAGCAAGTTTGAGAGTAACACAGAAATGCATGTTAAATGAAAAAAAAAACCCAAACCAGCTGATAAAGAAACCTCCCTGATGAAGAACAGATAGGAAATGAAGTGGTTCATAGAGCACAGAAGGGGAGGGGAGGTAACTGCTTAAACGCAGACATGATTTTTCAATCTACCTTTGGGTAGATTTTGTCCCTACTGTGTTGGTAGTTTGCCGCCCCCCCCCCAAGGAGTGTGAGGAGAAGCCATCATTGTGCCTACAGCCAAATACAGACCTTGGTTTGTTGCTGTGTGTATGAGTTTTTTTTCTTGTTGTCTTATTTCTTTTGAAGGTATAACCCCATAGATCATCTTCACGTAGAGCTAGATCAAAACGTAATAATCCATTTCTGCTTTGGAGGGTGGCTTCTGAGCCATATGGGAACCCATGGCTTGAAGACATCTTAAACAAAATTGACGTCTTTCAGGAAACTGAAGTGAATTCACTCTACTGCTATTGCTAGACGACAGATAGTTTGAAGGACACAGAAACCTCATTATTTTAGGCTTTTTGTATCATCATGCAATGCAAGATGATAAGTCAATCAAAATAATCCTGAGGACAATCTGAGACATACATGTACTTTTTTTGAATGTCTTTTCTCACGTAGTTTTGTATTTCCAAATCAGCTTATTATCTTGGATTCTCACATAACAAAACCAGTCATTGATTGTTGAGCTGGATGTGGCATTAAATAAAATCCCCCACATATTAGTTTCACTTATTTCATGACTTTGTTTGATCATAGTCAGAATTTATGCAATTGGAAGTAGTAACTAAGGTTTTGCTTATCCTTAGTGGTTTTCTCTACTTTTTTTTTGTGTGTTTTTTTTGACTCTTCTAATTTTAAGATTAACTTGCCACCTTTAAAGAAAGGTACATTATTTAGCACATAAGATTCAAACACTTTTTGTGTCTTCTGAATAAAATTCCCTTAACCTCTGTTTTTATATTATTAGTGTTATTATTTCTGTGTAGTAGTTGAATAATTTAGTGTCCATTATCTTGGCAACTCTAGGTTCATTAAGACAGTAAAGATTTATGTCTTTGAGATCTTCTGCTGATTTAAAACATCAAACTATATTTCTAAGAGTATTTCAATGTATACCATGTCCTCCTCTTATGGAATATGTAATTAAAGTAATATTTCAAAGATACAAATAATTTTTTTTAATGCAGTGGCACACTGCAGTGGGAAGAAGAGTGGTCAGCATTGCAGCTGTTCATCTTCTACTCCTTTGACTTATATAATCATCAATCCGTATTAAAAATGGGAATTTGCTGGTTCTGTGCAAACGCTTAACCTTATGCATGGATTTTCTTATGATAGGTTTAAAGCACTACTGCTGCTGGATTTGTGACTTGAGTGAAGGATTGGTCAAAAGGACTATAAAGACCCATAAACCTTGCTGAAAGTCAGAGAATGTGCTATTTGGTTTCACATTTCCTCAAAGTTTGAAATGATAAAAATAAAGAAATAAGGTCTGTCTCTCCTCGTCTTCGTTCCAGCCCAAATTTCTGAACTTGAAGTCTGTTTGCATAGCCTGGCTCACTGGTCATTAAAGCTCCATGAAACATGAAAAGCATTTGGAAGAGGTCTCAGTAGGGCAATTCAAAATTAACTTAGGCTACCTACAGTTGACTTATTCTATATTGTAGATTTTGATTGTTTTACTGGTTATCTTTGAGGTTGAAAACTCATTGCATTTATAGTTCTCAGTTAATATGTACTTGGGAAAATAACTAGAATTAAAATAATACTAATACATAATGACTCATTAAAATAAATTATCAGTTTATATGAGTTATAAAATTTTCCCTAGCTTTAGTGTTTAATATTTGAGTGTTTTTTTATTTTTTTTCCCCTCTCGCCCATGATTTAGTACATTCTTCTTGCATGAAAATAAGAAATTGGTTCTGTATGCATACATATTGAGAGAGAGGGAGAAAAGGCATTTTTGGAAAATCATTCCGAGGACTTCATAGCCTCCTATAGGAAATAATCTGTGTGACTTTAAAATTTTCACTGATGATGTTCTGCTGAGTTTGTGAGAAAAGAAATTTATGTCATATGTGGATTCCTGCTTCTCTTAAATAATCCCTCCTGCTGCTTTTGTATCTATCTGTGTTCTAACAAAATAACTCACAAGAATTGAATTCCAGATTTAATAGCCTAGGTGTCTAACGTTTAGATGGGGATGAATGAATTTAGTGGATGTCTAACAATTCTTGTAATCACTCAGATTTTTGAGTATTCATCTTTTTTTTTTAATTTCCTTTCGTACTTAACCTTTGTACTCTGAAAGAGAAATAATTCATGTTATTAAATGGTTAATAGAATGTTTACATAATTCTGGTTTACTTTAGGAGCGAAAACAGTGGGAAAGGAGGGGTTGTGTACAGGACAGAGCTATCACTAAGGTAGCCGTGCTAGCGATGCCCAGCTGCAGCCCACTGCTGGGATCACAGCACATGCCAGAAGAAATGTCCTTTGGCAGACTGAAGTTCTCCTTTTTGAGTAACAGAAGTCAAATCAACTACAGCACAGTTTTGTCAGTGTACACCGAAGAGTTTGACAGAACCATGATGCTAATTTTGTGAGTGTGGGGAAGGAGGAGAGTTGGATAATTTTCTCTGCTGTCTTAGCGTGCTGATGATGTTTTGGTGCGAGTCTAAGTTAACCCTAGAAGTTGTGGGCTGTACTGAAGACAGAAAGTGTGTTTTACAAGCAGAAAGTTAGCTGTCAGAAACACGGCTTTGGTGAGAAAGTACTGACTAAATAACTTATGAATGGCTTTTGGCTACCTCCTGGGGACAAGAGGGAATGTAGGTCTTATGTCCCCTTATACTGCACCAACTGATTGAGGTGACACAGAAGGGAAGCATTAAGGCATATTAAACTGCAGTGTGCAACCAACTGTGGAAAACTGGTAGAAAACAGGATCTGTGCCTGGTGCTATCCATGAAGCTGTTTGAACTACATGTGATGGTGTGCCAGGCAAGGCAACCTACTGAAGTTACACATACATGGACCAAGTAAGGCCATTTAAATCACGTACGAGGTATGAAAACCAACTTCAGTAATCAGCAAGTTGTGGATTGCCTTTCTACAGGCACTTGGTGATACACAAAACCCATTTAAAATAAAACAAGCTCTTCTACAATGCAAGAGCTTGAGTTAGTCCATAAGTGTACTTCTGTTGAAAGGCACTAATTATTTGTACAGAAGTATTTCATTAAATTAACAGTGTATTGAGTGGGTTAAATTTGCGATGGTTCTTGACACTTTTAATAGGTTTATCCTAATTTTAAGTCTGATAGCAACATATACATTTTGCATAAATATTGACGTGCTGTCACTGCATGTTTACTTTTTAAGCAGAACCTTTTTCCCTGCAATTACTCAATGTTGTGGACTAAGTCTTTAATTCTCTCTATTGCTTGGATTTCTCTTGGCACTACAAGGTAATTTTTAAATTGATTTAACTGGACCCTTGGGATTTTGTTTGCTGTGATTCTACATCACTGGTAAAAGCTTATCACTGCTGTAGACTTCGCCTGCTGGTGAGTAGTATTTTAATCACTGATAACAGAAAAACCTATGTTAATTTGAAGATGCAAATGCAGGTAGGGTAGAATAATGAGTCAGTTCCTCAATGGTGTAGATAGCAGCAGCATTGACTTCAGTGGGCATATACTATTATACATCATATGAGAATTTGACTCAGAACATGACTAACGAACTCATTTAACTCCTGTGACTCAGAATTTTCTTTTTTTCTTATTGTAACATAAGCAGTCAAGTGTCTTAAACAGATTTAGTTAAACTGTCCGAATTTGATCATCTGACTATTAGCTACTCCTGTTCATTTAGGGATGAGGCAGAATAATTGTATTTTCTAATGAAGAATTGAACCTAAGGCTTGTGTGCTGGTTTGAAATATGTAGTGTTTGGAAGGGAGATTTTTAGAGAAAAAGAAAGACAGCTGAACACTTAATAGAAAGTAACTTGGCCAGGAAGGAAGTGAGCATTGCTGGTCACTATTCCAGGATAACAACAAATAGATTAAAGGCTATGCTTTTCTTTCATGTATTTTGCAGTGGTCCTGTGTGATGGTTTGCACACCTGGTATCTTACATCTCTTTCAAATTTACTTCTCATTCAATTTCCCTCTTTCTCCTGATTCTCCCTGTGAGAACTGAAGCTGTGGAATGGCTGGATATAACATTATTTCTTTCAAGAGAGCTCTGATTCATCCCACCTCTAGCTGAAATAAAACACTTGCAGTATAATTGTGATTTTTTTTTTCTTAGTTTTCTTTGGTCCCCCCCTCCCCCCATTCTCTCTAGTGCCCTGTGCCTGACAGCTCTGGGCCTTCTTGTCTCCTGTTTGGAGATTTTGTGGCATTGTTTTGAATCATGGGGAAATTCTTTCTTATTTCCCTCCCACTGGGCAACTTTGTTTTCCCTTTGACTCACTCTGAAATACTGCTGTCTCTCTTGCTCCTCTTACTCCCAAAATCATTTTGTCCTCCTCTCTGACCTAAAGTGACATTGCAGATGCTGTCTCTGTCTCGTTGCTGATTGTTCTTGGAACATTTCTTTGCTTCTGGTTCGCTCTGTGCACTCTCAACTTGTTACAGCTACTCTTCTTCCCATCCTCTTCTCTCTGAGATGCTCTGAAACTACTGGGAGGGGTATTTGGGGCAGCACAAAGTGGGTACATGACTAAATCTTGATGATAACATTCCCTTATAAAGTGATTTTGACCATTCTCATCAGAAAATTATGCAATCTCTGGCCACCACCATCACTACTTTTTGTTTGCCTTTATGTTACACAAATCTGATCTTAATTTTTACTTTTAAATCCCCTTTTGCTCTGGATCCTTGTTTGCCATGCAACACTTGGATAATTTTTCTGTTCTCCTTATGCCTCACAGTTGATGAGATTGATCTTATTTTACTGACATTTGCTGTGTTGAGGGCTTTATATAGAATGTTTCTGGTGACTTAAAAAGTAAGAATTGAATAGAGTTTTAAAATATATAGTGAATAATTGTTACCCTTCTTGTTCTCTTTATCAATGATTTTTAGAGATTTCCAGATGTCTGTCCTGTTTTCTTCTCAGTCATCATCTTCCCAAACTGGAAAATCCCAGTCTATTTAATCTTGCCTCCTAAGAAGACAGATACTTTACTTGTGATCATCCATTCCCAGCACTACTAAAGGAAGTACTATTAGGAAGGAGCAAAAATTCTTGTGTCCCTCAAGATGTAGGTACACCTTGACTTAGGCAGCAGCACAGTGATGTCCCTCTTATGACTGTGACATTCTGACTGCGTTAGTGGATGGAACACTGCCTTTAGTATGTCCTTTACTTTTCTGTAGCATGTATGCTTTGTAATTCTGGCCAGTAAATGAACAGAGCATGTTAATGCAGTGCCAATTTCATTTAGGCAAAAATACAAACCGTTGCATACTGCAATGAATGGACTGATGTGTGCATATATATATATATTTATATCAGCTGAGGCATTAGAGAGGACCGTGATGGGAGTGTTTAGAAGACTGATTTATCAGGTCAGTTCTAAACTTTACTAAGCTAGATGCTTACTAAACTCTTACCTCCTGCTCATAGGCTTTTGTGCATTATTAATCTTTTTCACTGTCTATTCAAGGAGGAGTTTGACAGAATACAAGTGTGAAGGACTAAGTTACGAGAGTACAATGACACAGAGCTGATGCATTAGAAGATGACAAATGCTGGTAAAACAAACATCATTAATAAGAGCCAAGAGAGCTTGAGGATCTCCTGATTTTCCATTCTACTTTTCAGCTTTTCACAGCAGATCTGGAGGTATTTTGCATTTGTCACGGAGAGTCATAACCAGGAAAATAATGGAAGGAGCTGAATGGCAGGAATTCAGATACAGTTACTCTTAGGATCCTTGTGACCTGACCCTACCCCTGACAGGATGGGTAGAAAGGACTACCCTTTCCTTCAGTGTCAGGTGAGTTCTTACAGAGCTGTGCTGCTTTAGTGGTAAGAATCAATGCACTGATAAACACAGAGAGAAGTTCTCACTGTGTTGGGAGCTGCAAATTTCAACTGAGACAGCACTCATCCAAGGCCAGCAGGTAATTGCTGTACAGTTCAAGGAGGCCAATCATATTCTCTGATAATGGCTCTCAACTCCAGAAAACTAAATTTTTGGAAATTTTCAGATGTGTGAGATTTAGCAACATACATAAAAAGAATGTTGAACTACTGGTACATTGCTAATGTCAGAAGAATTTTGTTTGAGGTTAAAGACAAAAAGGGAAAGAACACATGCTGTGACTGATCATTAGTTATTGTAATTTGTAGCTTGTAATCTCAAGCCATTAGAGGTATAAAAATTTACACTGACTTTAAAACATTCTTCCGTGTTGTAAAAGTACATCAATGCAATTAGGTTCTTGAAATGTGGCATTTCAGTGGCCAGAAATAAGAACAGTTTAAGTTCATTTTCTGTACTGAACAAGTGAAACATTTTTGTGAGATCTCTGAATACGAAGAGCACTTTAGAAGAAAAAAAGCATTTTGGCACTTTAGGCATCAAATTCAAATACTTGGCTATGTTTCTTAATGTACATATACACACGTATATATGTATATTAAAGATATGCCTTTCTCTCTTTCATTAAATTCAGTTGCATCAATCTAACTTAATTATTTTACCTAAATAACATTTTTTCAAGCCTAAAATAGTCAGAATATATCTGTAAATAATATATCCATACATATGCAAAATAGGTGTTTACAAGTAAATATGGAAAGTTTTGTTATAAAGTCTAGTAGAACACTGAAATTACTGGCATTTTACATATGCCCTTGAGAAATGAAGCTTTCAAAGACTTAAAAAATTTGAGGAGGGGAAGAAAAAGAGAGTGGTAGTAGCTTGCCAACAATACTTAGTGATTTAAAAAAAAATCTTCACAAATTTTATACTGGGAAAAAAAAAAGATAGATTTTTGCATTCAAAATGGAAAGAATGAAAAAAAGAGTTTAAAGCATCAACTAATGGAACATGACATCTGGCAATACTGCCAGACTTGCAAGGAAGAAACTGAAGTTGCTATGACTTCAAACAAATATTTCAGATTGTCTGATGATCTAAAAAAAATCTAAAATACATGGGCTCATCAATTATATATTTTGATTATACTGTAAATTGTGTTGCTGGCCTCAGAGTTGTTGTGAGGAGAGAAAATTACCTGATTTCTAAAACTATTGTTTTAATTTGCCTTTATTGTGCAACATGAGCTCCATAGCATCTGTGCGTTGTAATCTCAACCATTTGCAAAACTGATAATGCAGAAGCACCTCTGAAAATTACACATACAATTTTTCTCTCATTATACCAATACTAATAATTTAATTGCAAAGTTGGGATGGTTCATCGCTACAGAGAACTGAATTTTCTTGAGGTAAGGGGCTAGGAGTTGAAATGAAATCGTATTAAACAAAAGTACGTGAGAGGTTTTATCTAGAGTTTGAGAATTTCTTCTCTTAAAAGGAGATCATTGCCTGGAACTGGCAGCTGAATAAAAACACCTACTTACATTAGGTCATTAAATAATTGTGCNGCATGTATGCTTTGTAATTCTGGCCAGTAAATGAACAGAGCATGTTAATGCAGTGCCAATTTCATTTAGGCAAAAATACAAACCATTGCATACTGCAATGAATGGACTGATGTGTGCATATATATATATATTTATATCAGCTGAGGCATTAGAGAGGACCGTGATGGGAGTGTTTAGAAGACTGATTTATCAGGTCAGTTCTAAACTTTACTAAGCTAGATGCTTGCTAAACTCTTACCTCCTGCTCATAGGCTTTTGTGCGTTATTAATCTTTTTCACTGTCTATTCAAGGAGGAGTTTGACAGAATACAAGTGTGAAGGACTAAGTTACGAGAGTACAATGACACAGAGCTGATGCATTAGAAGATGACAAATGCTGGTAAAACAAACATCATTAATAAGAGCCAAGAGAGCTTGAGGATCTCCTGATTTTCCATTCTACTTTTCAGCTTTTCACAGCAGATCTGGAGGTATTTTGCATTTGTCACGGAGAGTCATAACCAGGAAAATAATGGAAGGAGCTGAATGGCAGGAATTCAGATACAGTTACTCTTAGGATCCTTGTGACCTGACCCTACCCCTGACAGGATGGGTAGAAAGGACTACCCTTTCCTTCAGTGTCAGGTGAGTTCTTACAGAGCTGTGCTGCTTTAGTGGTAAGAATCAATGCACTGATAAACACAGAGAGAAGTTCTGACTGTGTTGGGAGCTGCAAATTTCAACTGAGACAGCACTCATCCAAGGCCAGCAGGTAATTGCTGTACAGTTCAAGGAGGCCAATCATATTCTCTGATAATGGCTCTCAACTCCAGAAAACTAAATTTTTGGAAATTTTCAGATGTGTGAGATTTAGCAACATACATAAAAAGAATGTTGAACTACTGGTACATTGCTAATGTCAGAAGAATTTTGTTTGAGGTTAAAGACAAAAAGGGAAAGAACACATGCTGTGACTGATCATTAGTTATTGTAATTTGTAGCTTGTAATCTCAAGCCATTAGAGGTATAAAAATTTACACTGACTTTAAAACATTCTTCCGTGTTGTAAAAGTACATCAATGCAATTAGGTTCTTGAAATGTGGCATTTCAGTGGCCAGAAATAAGAACAGTTTAAGTTCATTTTCTGTACTGAACAAGTGAAACATTTTTGTGAGATCTCTGAATACGAAGAGCACTTTAGAAGAAAAAAAGCATTTTGGCACTTTAGGCATCAAATTCAAATACTTGGCTATGTTTCTTAATGTACATATACACACGTATATATGTATATTAAAGATATGCCTTTCTCTCTTTCATTAAATTCAGTTGCATCAATCTAACTTAATTATTTTACCTAAATAACATTTTTTCAAGCCTAAAATAGTCAGAATATATCTGTAAATAATGTATCCATACATATGCAAAATAGGTGTTTACAAGTAAATATGGAAAGTTTTGTTATAAAGTCTAGTAGAACACTGAAATTACTGGCATTTTACATATGCCCTTGAGAAATGAAGCTTTCAAAGACTTAAAAAATTTGAGGAGGGGAAGAAAAAGAGAGTGGTAGTAGCTTGCCAACAATACTTAGTGATTTAAAAAAAAATCTTCACAAATTTTATACTGGGAAAAAAAAAAGATAGATTTTTGCATTCAAAATGGAAAGAATGAAAAAAAGAGTTTAAAGCATCAACTAATGGAACATGACATCTGGCAATACTGCCAGACTTGCAAGGAAGAAACTGAAGTTGCTATGACTTCAAACAAATATTTCAGATTGTCTGATGATCTAAAAAAAATCTAAAATACATGGGCTCATCAATTATATATTTTGATTATACTGTAAATTGTGTTGCTGGCCTCAGAGTTGTTGTGAGGAGAGAAAATTACCTGATTTCTAAAACTATTGTTTTAATTTGCTTTTAGTTGTGCAACATGAGCTCCATAGCATCTGTGCGTTGTAATCTCAACCATTTGCAAAACTGATAATGCAGAAGCACCTCTGAAAATTACACATACAATTTTTCTCTCATTATACCAATACTAATAATTTAATTGCAAAGTTGGGATGGTTCATCGCTACAGAGAACTGAATTTTCTTGAGGTAAGGGGCTAGGAGTTGAAATGAAATCGTATTAAACAAAAGTACGTGAGAGGTTTTATCTAGGGTTTGAGAATTTCTTCTCTTAAAAGGAGATCATTGCCTGGAACTGGCAGCTGAATAAAAACACCTACTTACATTAGGTCATTAAATAATTGTGCTCTACTAATATGAATCAACACCCCCAAAAAAAAAAAAGTGTGACTGTAATTTTATGAGAAAGGAGAAGGGGTAGTGCTAGTGCATCCCTGCAAGTCATTGGCAGTACTGTGCCCTGGTTCCCTGCTTCCTAAGTGATGAATGTAAACGAGTGCGCAGAGTACTTGTTTACAACTCTTGGGTAACTAGAAAGGGAGGAATTTGAGTGTGTAGGAGGAGGTTAAAGGATTCTGTTGTGTTTTGCCACTCAGAAAAAAAAATAAATAAACTCAACCTTCAAATATCTAGCACAGCTGCAGAAAAGAACTAAAAAATTCACAAACTGCTGAGGATGTCCTTAAATAATGGAAAATTAGCCTGTCAGAGCAGTAATAAAAGGGGAAGAAACCTTGAAGACTAACTTTGACCAGTCTGTGAAGCAGATTAAAAACGGTTTTACAGGTAGTAGGCAACTGGAGTTAGTCTTGGGGGTTCCAATGCTATTTCTGCCCTACCAAATACTAGATTGTATTGAAGGCACACTTAAATTATACTCTAAAAAGTGAGATGCCACCAAAATGCTCGAGGGCTAATCTGTTTAATATTAAAGATTTCAGTTGGCAACATAATAAAAAATGCAAACAAGAGTTTTGTTTTTAAAGGACTCCATAAAGTCTTTTGGCACTTTGTATTGTAATACAGTGGATGCTCCTAATGCCAGAGTTCTGTGCAAATTCAGGGTGTCAGCCTCTCATGCAGTTGCACTTTCTTTCATTTCTGATTTGGTTTGATTTAATTATGTTAGGTTTCTTTGTAACTGCCAATTTACTCTGTGTGATAATACAGATCCCTTATGCATAGGGGGTTACAGCCATTGCATAAATATTCAGAAAGGGAACTTTAATAAGCAGATTTACTATGCGTGCTAGGAACAATAATTTACAATGTAATATCAACCAACTGTGTTTCAGGACACAATTAGTGAATTAGGTGTCAGCACTTACATTTTTCCATGATGCTTATGTACTTTTTAAGATGTCCTCTAAGCTCCTACATGCCATTTAGGTACCTAATTATAGGAAATCTGCTTCATGATTTTAAAATGTGTTCCGGAAATAAAAGCCGGCAGGGTCAAAAACCAGCTTGGTTGAGTAGAGAGATCTCAAGTGACGTTAGGAAGAAGAGGAATGTTTATAGGCTCTGGAAGAGGGGGCAGGCCTCTTGGGTGGACTACAGGAGGGAAGTGAGGTTGTGTAGGGAAAAAATCAGAGGGGCTAAGGCTGAACTACAAATCAGGTTGGCAAAGTCCGTTAAGGATAATAAAAAAATCTTTCTATAAATATATAAATAACAAAAGGAGAACTAGGGAGACCATACAGTCCCTTTTGGACACAGAGGGAACAACAGTGACAGGGGATGAGGAGAAGGCTGAGGTACTT
>WAAB01021045.1:66738-151543 GCA_013389865.1 Piaya cayana | reverse complement strand
GCCAGGGGAGATTTAGGCTAGAGATTAGGAGGAAGTTTTTTATGGAAGGGGTCATTAGGCATTGGAATATGCTGCCCAGGGAGGTGGTTGATTCGCCTTCCCTGGAGGTGTTTAAGGCACAAGTAGACGAGGTCCTGAGGGACATGGTTTAGTGTTTGATAGGAATGGTTGGACTCGATGATCCAGTGGGTCTCTTCCAACCTGGTTATTCTATGAAAATCTACTCAGTATCATTAAAAAAAAGTCAGTAAGGGGAGGACGGCTTGCTGGTTGTTTACATCAAGGAAATAAATTTTTAAGAAATAGTCTAAGTTGTTTTTTATGGTAAAGTATTTCAATGCAGAATCCTTCCATGTTTTCTGAAGTTTGTGATGCCATTCTGACAGAAATCAAAATTAAAATCATAGGATCATAGAATCACCAGGTTGGAAGAGACACATTGGATCATCAAGTCCAACCATTCCTATCAAATACTAAACCATGCCCCTCAGCACCTTATCCATCCATCACTTAAACACTTCCAGGGATATTATATTAGAGGAGACTTAGTGCAAATTTCAAGTCTCTCGTATTGTGCCAGAAAGCCTCCAAAGCGGGATGTTTCTGTTCTGTGTGTAAAGAGGAATAGATTACAGCTGCTGTGCAAAAGCTTCCACAGCAGCTGCAGGTATGTGGTTCAAGTGTTGGCATTGCCCTGCAGGTGAGACTCAGGCTCCTGTGGAGCCTTAAGTAACTGCCAGAGTATTTCTTGCAATAGCAGTAGGCACTGCTCTACCTATGGTACTTCAATGGAGGCTGCTTTTCGTCTTTCAACTTAATAAGAGGTCTACTTGTTCCTAAACATACAAGTACTTATGTGCTGTAATGGTGGAAGTGGTTTTGTACCCAGTAAAAAAAATGTTGTTGTTAATAACCTTAAGCTCAGTGTGTCTCATGTAAACCAATATTATGGAGTGCCCAGTCTTGGCCTTTTACTAGCGTCATTTTCGTCTAGTTATGAGGACTTGCTGTGCAAACAGAGTTGTGGTACCAGGTGCTGCATTGATGTTGTATAGCCTAAGGGTAGGGGGAACATCAAAAGACCTTGAAAGAGTCGACACACTGTGCAAGCAGAAACCTTGCAACCACCATTGCCCACTGGTGGGTAATGAAGAGGGCAACACGGAGGCCTGGGAGAAGACATTGTTTTAGGAAAATTAGCAAAGCAGCAGGATGAGGCAGCTGCTGTGGCCCGGGAAAGACGCTCCTGGCAAACACTTTGCAGCAGGTGATACAGACCTAGGGATGGCAGTTGTCTACAAAATCAAATGTCTAGTAAAAGAACAAGATCCCCAGTGTAGAGGGACAGATTCACTTTTTGATTCTGGCTCCCCCCCAACCCCGCCCCAGGGTGAGCTCTCTTTTTCTGCCCTTGAGGGTTTAGATCATAGTAGTTCAGGGGACCATCAGCTAAATGGAATGGGAAGGTATGAAACAAATTAAAAAAGCCACCCCTAAAAATGTCATCTTTGTTGTTAAAATGAATGTGTAATTTCATATCTCATCATTGATAGTGTCACATTTGCATAATCTCCGTAATATGTCTGTATTGCACTTTACCAACAGAACATCCTTAGCTCATGTTTAGCTACTTGTAGCTGGCAGATTTATGTTTACACCACACCCTGAATTGTGTAGTAGCATATTGTTGGGTGCATAACTTCATCTATTAAAGCAACCTACACTATAGCAGGTATACTAGTATACTATGAGAAATGTGCAAATAAGGAATAACCTACACAAAACTCAATATATAGGTGAACCATAGGATTGACTTTGAAATTGTGTAAAGTGCTTTTTATGGTCTAATAGTAATTGCAGTGTAGAGCATTTTACCTGTGAGGTTGAATTGTCAACTGGTTGTTGATTGCTGGCTTACTAACTGCAAGATATACCAGATACAGACCAGTTTCTGCTGGACGCAACCTTGTTTTGTAGAGAGAATTCCAATCCTAGATGTAGAGATGTTCGAAGAACTTCCCTTTTTTAATCCTTTTTTTTTTTTTTAAACCATAGTTCATTCTATCTTCAATCATTTTCCCATCCTAGATTATAGAAGAGAGAGGCATATTTTTCAGCATGACTGAGAACGAGTTTATATTACTTTAGGGAGTCTGACTAATAATTTGCAAGTGAGAAGTTGGAGTGATCTGTAAGGTTCAAGAAAAGAGAGTACTTTTTCTTTATGAGTTACTGAATATAAAAGACTGATTATTTCTTTTGTTTTTGTGGAGGACAGAATTCATCATTACAGCACTACCAACACCATAAATCTGAACAACCCGTCAATTTAAAAATATTCTGTCATAGCCTGTGGTTGCATAGTTGTTCAGCTCCTTTCTCTAGAGTTAAATAATCTGATCTGGTATTGAAACTGCCACCAAGAATTGCTAATGTATAATTTATCCTTGCAATTAAAAAGCATTTTTAACCAAGTGTCACAACATAGAGACAAGTAAATTAGGCTGTGATTTACATTACAGTGCTTTGCAACTTGATTTAGTGTCACTCTGGAGGAACTGACAAACAGCCTCAGTGGAGTAAGACAGTGCTTTCAGTAAGGAATGAATTAATTTCCCATGTGTTAGCAAGGACTGAAAAATAGTTGCTGCCTGGTACTGAAACAGTGATTCATATTTTTTGTTTGTTTTCTAAAATGTTAAGCAACACAATAGCAAAACTTTCTAGACAGAAGGAATACTCGGGTCAGAGACAGTGATGGATAACCCAGTGTTTTTATGAAAGAAAACTTAGTTAAATATTTTAAGGCTTTTTTTTTTTCTTGTAGTAAGGAAGGGAAATGTGGTTAATTTATATATTCCTTACTCCTTGTCTAAAATTTGGAGCTTTGGAATGTCAGCATATGAAAGCCATGAAGCAGTCAGCTTAAATGCTGCTAAATGAAACTCACCAAAGGTAAGTTAGGTAAAACACTATTACCATTGGATTTAGAAGAAAATACTGATAGTATATAAAGGCTTATATTCACTTCATGAGTATTTCAGGATAACATACACTGTTGGTTTTGGATGCTTCCATTTTTTCTTGACTTCTTTCCAATAAGGAAAATAACGTTATAGAAAATGAATGTGAATCTATAATGCTGGTGAGATTTTTATTGAGGAGAAAAGGAGGAAAAAAATCTCATACAATGAGCTAAATGAGTCATTCATTCTCCTTATTAGCTATAGTTAGCTGTTTCTAGGGAAACCATAGAAATAGTGATAGAGTGAGATTTACCAATTTGCTCCATGTATATACTTGTGCTACTCCAGTAACATGAAATAGCGCTATGAACTTCTTGGTGTCTTGGCAATGTAAGAAGTGTTATTTTGGTCAGTGGAATGACTTGGTAGTTGTAGTCCCTGGAGGTGGTTAAGCAGAGATGATTCCTACAGTAGGAAGGAGCATCCATTGTGAGATATTCATAACAATCAATCCTTTAACCCAGTTAAATTAATCCTTTAATCCTTTAACCTCTCCTCTTTATTTATTTTTTTTCTTTTAATGAGGGTGAATTCAGTTGTGGATTAATCATCTACATTCTGTGGACATGTTGGTCCGTGGTCAAATAGTTGCTAGAGGTGCAAGGTCTTCAGGAAAGGATCTGTGCAAGTAGATAGTGTTCTGTAGTTCACTAACAGTAGACTTCATTGCTGTTTAACTGCCCATAGCATAAGGACAAAGCAAGAAGGAAGAATACCAAAGAAAGTTAAGAGTCAGCTATGACTGTTTTGTTAAAACACAAACTTTCATAGTCTTTGCCATTACTAAAACATTTTGTTTTACAACTACTTCTTGTTGGAAATGCAGAAGAGAAACATATTATGATTTAACTGGGTCTTTTTAATCTTGCACTGCAAGAGGATTATCATTTGGAAAGAGCTGGTGGTGTAGGGAGGACGAATTGTGTGTCTGTGTGTAGAAACATGTTAAGCATTTGTGGGGGGCCTTGGAGTGGGTTTAGCAGTAGTATTTTATACAAGGGAGTATATCTTGATGTACAAAATAATGGCATTATTATGATTATATCTACTGTGTTACCTAAGAACAGATTATGACCATGGCGTATTTTAATGATTTGCGAGGTAATA
Source organism: Piaya cayana (assembly GCA_013389865.1). NCBI lineage: Eukaryota > Metazoa > Chordata > Aves > Cuculiformes > Coccyzidae > Piaya > Piaya cayana. The sequence goes on along the minus strand of WAAB01021045.1, from coordinate 147,410 downwards.
GAAAAATTAGAGACCTCATGAAGCACATATAGTGTCAGTGAACTGGCAGTGCACTTTCTTGTATAACCAGATTGTTGCATAACAAAATTTGGAAGAATGTGTCCTAATTGGCACTACTGGAGGAGGTACTGAGAAGCCTTTTAGTAGGGACTTTGTGTAAGGGGAATAAAATGAGATTTGTGCTTTTTTATTATCTTGATTTATGTCTGCTATGTGAATTACATTCTGCCATACACTCAAGTGAGTTTCCTGAAAACAAGATATGTACATATTTTGCTTGCTTTTCTGCAGGTAAGCTTAGCTTCACTTTATGAAAGGTTGGAAAATACCCTCTGGTAAAACTTTTTTCCTCCCCAGCTTCCTTTACATACTCTTCAAGAAAGATGAAGAAAAACTGACAACAAATCAATCTCATCCAAACCTGCAAACAAGTTAAAAAAGGTGACACTAATTCCACGTTCTAAGCACATAGACTGCCTTTTACAGTAAATTATCACAGTGGATATTCATATACAGATACACAACATGAGCTATAAACCAGTAAATGTGAGCTCTGCAGGGCATGCTGTGACCTGCTACTCTAAGGTCAAAACCTCTCAAGAGCTTGTAACAACATAAACTTTGAAAAACACTTATTAAACCTAGTTCTCCCACCATTTCTCAAACCATAGTCTGAGATATAGGTCAGTTTTGGGGGAAAAAGTGTAATCCTTCATATTATGACTTAGGCTCAAGTGCCAGCTATTGTTATTCAAATTATAGATAATAAGCAGACAGGCCTAGCCTCAATGGTATTTCCAAACCTTCTCTTCATGAGGTGTTATTCCTGTTCTCAGTTATTAACGTACTAAGGCTACAGCAGATAATGTGTCCTCAAGGATCCTGAAACAAATTGACTAGATTTGGAACAAATTACATTGATATATTTCCCAAGGGAGCATTCATTCAGCCCTAGATGCAAAATCTTAGTTGGGACTTAATATATTTTGTGTCTTGTTAGACAGACATCTTACATGCCAGAAAAATTATGTCAGCAAGAAAGCAAAACGACGCTTTGTGGTAAAGTTCAGGTGTAGCAGCCTGATTTCTCAGGCTGAGGGCTTGAATACTTCCCGTGAATAAGGTGAAGTGAACCATAGTGTTGTCTGCTCCAGAGCACAGTAAGCCAGAAATGAAAACATCATAAATGAATTTTCCTTATTGAGGAAGTTTCCTTCTGTTTCTGCATCTACTGTCAGTGAAGCCACTATCAGAACTGATTTCAGAGCTTTGTAAGTTCAGTCATTTTTTGGTCTTGCCTGTGCAAGTTTCAGGGAACAGAACAGTGGTAAGACTGGAGCAAGAAGTGTTTATTATATACTGATATGTTTTTATTAGGAGAGCTGTGCACTCAGGCACAGTGAAGAAGGAAAACACTTTGGTGACCTGCCCAACATGGACATCAATCTTTTGTGGAAGTTGCCCATTTAGAAAAGTTTTTTAGGGAGTTCTTGGTTTGTTTCCTTCCCCCCCTCCTTTGAATTCTTGTAGGATTCTTCTCTGGATGTTGATGAAATAATATATTGAAAAGATACGTAATGTAAATTGAATGATGCCCCTTCAGGACCTTTTTTCTTGATGATCCAACTGAAGGAATAGAGTTATAAAACTAGATTTGTGGTGAACTTTGTAAAGACAGAGCTTCATACTGAAAAGCTGAGTGGACTTATTGCCTTTTTTTCCGCAGTTTTGGTATTAGAAAGATATACTTTGTTTTAAGAAAAAAGTAGATAGTTCCTCCCTTCTAAAGCTGTGAAATACTGTTTAGAGCACAGGAACTAAGTTTGAGATTGCTGATTTTTATACATGTGGGGGTGTGGGGATGATAATGCAAAGAAGGAATAAAAAGGAAGGTAAATCAGTCTCTCAGGATTGTTTGGTTTTTTTCTATTTAGTGTTTTAAAATACACACTAAATACACTAATTGCACTGTTACAAGTATTGCTATAAACAACAGAAATCAAGAGGCAAGTTTCTGTGATAAGTTTTTTTCCACATCAACAGTTTGGAAAGGATAGAAAAAACAGGCATTTAAGAATTAATAAACAAAATATTTTACAAAATATGTTAAAGCAGGTATAATTTCCAAGTTGATAATTTTTGCTAAACTTCCGTTCAAGCAGACTAGAGTGCACAGTCTTTCTTAAAAACTATTCAATTGCCATTTTGTTTCTACATCTTGGTGTTTTGGTCTTATCCAAGTAAGCATTTTTTTGTCCTAAAATTTCTCCTCATACCTTTATATCATGCTATAGGAGATTATAAATGTACTGACTAGCTGTTCAACAGACTTTACAGCGCTTTACATATATTGAATTGAAAAATATATAAAATTATGTTTTGGGTCATAGAAGACTGGGACCAAGTACCGTGCCATGAATGACCTGTGATGAGTAGTGTGCATATGAGCCATTGGCCTGAGAAACCACTGAATCCTAGTACCACAGGTTGTTGAGCATGAAAACACTCAACAAGGCAGATACACCTCAGAAAAATCTATGTGGTAAGCTATCTTGTTTTACAAGTAGAGTGGAGAATTATTATTAAAGCCAACAGCTGGCATTCAGCATGGCATTGGAAACTACTAGCACAGCAGAGACCACATGAAATTTCTCCTGTGTCTCAGCTGGTAGTAATGCTTGTCACTGTGGAGTGTTTTTCATCTACTTCCTTCAGCAATGAACACTGAACAGTTTATGGTGAATCATCTTAGGAGAAGAAATGTTTGGTCTTTCAGTAGCAGCTTATTTAATGATTTATCTGCTGCTGCAATAGAATGTTTGATATACTTTATTTAAAAAGCTATGTTTATAGGTCCTGTCACTTAAGCAAATAATCAGCATGAATACCATTTTAAAACCTCTCTTTCTGCTCCCTCAGATTCCAAGGGACGTGTGTGATCCTGATTACTGCTTTCCAAAGATATAAATGCTGGGGAGTTTTTGAACTTAGACCGTCCATGTTTGTGCCTTTGGAATTTTATGTGTAAATCATAGAATCACTAGGTTAGAAAAGACCCACTGGATCATCAAGTCCAACCATTCCTACATACTAAATCATGCCACTCAGCACCTCATCCACCTGTCCTTTAAACACCTCCATGGAAGGTGACTCAACCTACCTCCCTGGGCAGCCTGTTCCAGTGCCCAATGACCCTTTCTGTGAAAATTTTTTTCCTAATGTCCAGCCTAAACCTCCCCTAGCGGAGTTTGAGGCCATTCCCTCTTGTCCTGTCCCCTGTCACTTGGGAGAAGAGGCCAGCTCCCTCCCCTCTAAAAATCCTTCTACACTGAAAGAACAGGCATTGAGATGATGTTTTCTTATATTAGTCAGCAATGCTGTGTGCTAGAAAATGCAACGTGTAGAAGACTCAGTGAAATATGCAGAACTTTCAGGCTGAAAAGAGACCTTCATGAATATAGTAAAAAACACATTGCTTTTACAGAAAAAGGAAAAAAAGCAAGATAAATTTATAGGTGAAAATACTCATTTAGAAGGTCCAGCATAAAACCAAATTATTTTATTATTTTTTATATTGATTTTTATTTTATTTATTATTTATGTTATTTTATTTTCATCTCTTCATGCACTTTTGTCATTTCTGTAGTCAGTGGCTATGCAACATAGTCCCTGCAGTGTTTAGTGTGATGTAATTTATCCTAAAGAGTATTAGATCTGAAAGTCAACAGAGGAAAGGAAGAAACAAGCAGATTAATGCATTTGTAATATGTCTTCTGGATTATGTAGAAACTCCAGTCAGGAAGTATGTTCTTTACAGACACTTAGAAGTGAATCTGCAGTACTCATAGTAAAATCTTGTGAACTGAAGAAGTATATAAAAAAAATAATCTATAAATCCATAAATTTATGTAATCCATAAATTTGATCTGATCATTATGAAAAATACCTTGAAACTTCTAATTTGACTTGAGAGTCAGTGAGAGATCTAGATGGGAATGCCAGTAAGAATTGGTTTCATATTTCTAGTGGCTAACATTTTATAGATTATTAGAGAAAAACAGCAGAGACCCGATTCCACGGCGCTTCCAATAAAAATTAAAGATATAACCTTCATGTTTGGAGGTGGAAGGGGTGGGGGGATATTTAAAATCATTGCAAACAGTAATCTTTGTCCCAGAGGAGTATGAGAATTTTGCATACTGTGAATAGATTAACTCTTCATGCTAATGCAACAGTATCACTACAGTAATCTCCAGCAGTATTGAAGTACATTCCACATTTTGGGCTTATCTAAATTTGTTAATTAAGTACTGTATTTTATATTTGAAAAAGTATGTTTTCTGTGCATCAAGGACTAACAAGTGTGACACACTGCTTATCTACTAGCCATCAGCAATTTGTCTTCAGCCAAATTATAAAAGAAGCCTCTGCTCTTTCCTGAGTACTTCAAAGGGGGACTTACAAATTACAAGCTGTAACTAGAGCAGTCCTTAAAAGCCATGAGAAACACCTGAAGAAGATTTATCAAATACAGTGTTTTAAAGTAGTTCATATTTCTTGTCAAAATTATGAATGCTAGATCTTTAACTTTTCTTAATATTAATAGCTGTGGAGGTTTGGACTAGTTGAAGTACATCCTTTTTCATAATATATTGTTATAGATGGGCATATTTTTTCATTTGAAGAAAATCCCAATGACATCCACTAGTATACAACTGGTCCCTGTGTGCACCATTTGGAAGAAGGAGGATTTTCAGATCCATATCTGGTGAAGCATTTCAAAATCTACTTGACTCTAAGTACAGGATTTTAAGCAGGTGATTTCAAATTGAGGCAGTGTGTCACTTCTGGTAAAATGTGGCCTGAGAAATTTTAAGTGTGAAAAAAAGAGAGAAAAATACAGCAATTTTATCTACTATTAAGATTCTCAAAGCAACCTCTTTCAAAGCATTGGTCTAGAGATGAGCACTACACCCTTGCTGCATCTGATAAAGGTAGAATATTGTGTTCGCTTTGTGTTGCAATGAAAACAAACTTCCACATGTTATTTGTAAAATGCCACAATCCTTCTCCAATGTTTCCATTTTAGCCTGTTGATAAGGGCAAATTTGTATCGCAGGAGCATTACAACTTGAACAAGTTCAAGGCAATGTCCTACTTGATTAAGATAAGAATTATTTATTTCAGCAACCCAGCTAAAATGTCAGAGATACTTGAGTTGATACTGCCCATGTAACTAAATGCAACTGACATTAGTAATGTTGATATGAGATTAGTAATGATGTTTAACATCAACTGCTTACTGCTTCTGGATTTGAAACTTCATCTGCCCTGTGTCTTTATGGTGTTGTTGGGAGACATCAGGTCATTTAGGCCCAACTCTGGTAATTTGGGACCATATTGTGTTAACCTCACCTGCAGAATGGCAAAGACCAAAGTCTTCCCTGGATGCATGACCTTGATCATCAGACCTTAAGGAAAGAAAGGACCATTTCAGGCACAACACCAAATAACTGCAGGAGAAATCATGACTATAACCTATCATTTTGTAGTATGAGGTCTTTTCTTAGATCTGTCATTTCTATAACTAGGTAACTTTAATGAAATTTAACATTCTTGTTGTAAACTGAGACATGGATAATAAACGTCTTCCAGAATGTTTGAAGCATGAAGAATACCAACTCTGAAATACCAGGGGCAGATTAATGTATGAAGTATGAATCTTAACAGTCCTTTCTAGTGTAGGCTTTAAAATTATTTGTGAAGTTTCTTATGTATCATAAATTACTGACTGGAAAAGCATAACTTGGGGAAGGTTTTAAAAAAGTTTTATGACTCATCCTATTCTATGTACCTTCACTGGTAAAAATATTTGGCGTATTCTAATCTCTTCGGAAACTGGAATTAAGAGTAGGTTTTATGGTAAGCTATTGCTTTTAGGCACAATAAACTTATGGTTAAGAAAGGGTACCTGTGCTTGAATCCCAGGTCATTTAAACACGTAAGATGCATATACTTTGAGAACTATATCTTGATTTTTAAAATCATGTTGGGAGCCTAACTCCTATAAGGATCTGAACAATTGAAAACAAGATCTTCTGTAAATCAATAGGATTTCCTTTTTTTTTAACTGCTTCCCTTTATTTATTTATAAATAAATATAGATTTTCTACATTGTATATAAATTGTATCTATATTGTATATAAATAATATAGTTTATTAATCTTGAAATTTGCTGAAAGACTGAGTTGATTTTGTAGCTCATAAATTAGAAAAGCTTTGCAAATGTGAGATCATGTTAATAACTCATTAAGTATGAAGCCATTTTTTAATCTTGTTAATAAATAGTTAATAAAATATGTTAAGATCTCATCATTCCCTACTAGCTAACTGTATAAAATTGTGCTGTGCAATTTGCAGCATAAAAACTTAAATTATTAATTCTGAAGTTGATTACCAATTATTGCTGAAATTATTTTTTTACACCCATTTATTTCTTACATTACTAGTCTTCTTAAATTGCTGTATTCTTGCAATAAATTTCATAGGGGTCTTAAATGTCACTTGGAACAGCTATTCTTCCAGAGTACTGTCAACATTTCTTATAAGTTTAATTTATTTTAGTCTCTGCTTAAACTTGTGTCTGGCTCAGTCTTGTTATTTTGAAAGAATATTGCAAACTGAAGAGTTTCCAATTGTGTCTATTTTTGAGAAAATAATGCAGAAATTAGATTATAGTGCCTCTAATTGGTTTTATTTCTAGTCTGAGTTCAGGTGCTTGCTTCTCACATGCAGTTCTCTTAATTTTAAGTGATAATTATTGGGTAAGATAATTTTAGTTATATGTAATGTGGATATGTGTAAATTACGAGATGTATGTATGTATGTATGCATGCTTGCCATTTACTGTAGGTATATATAATGCTTTATATAATTATTATCAGGGTGTTCCATCACTCTGATAGTTTTTTGTGATAATCCTCTGTTCGTGCAGGTCGGCGTCTTCTTGTGCCTAAGGGTCCAGGATGGAGTACTCCAGACTGTAGTTCCAGTGAAGTCAGAGTGTAACATTGTTGTCTGGCAGCAGAATAGTAACATGCATTTAGTTCAGTGGAGACTCCTGAAGCAAAGCAATTCAAATATCTGAAGTGCCACTTTTGCTAGTAAGTAGTGTAGCAAAGGGTCAAAAATGTATAATGTAAAAGTCATCTAGTGACTGATGAAGTTGGTNTTAGGCACTGGAATATGCTGCCCAGGGAGGTGGTTGATTCGCCTTCCCTGGAGGTGTTTAAGTTACGGGTGGACGGGGTCCTGAGGGACATGGTTTAGTGTTTTGTGGGAGTGGTTGGACTCGATGATCCAGTGGGTCTCTTCCAACCCGGTGATTCTGTGATTGTTGTCTGGCAGCAGAAGAGTAACATGCATTTAGTTCAGTGGAGACTCCTGAAGCAAAGCAATTCAAATATCTGAAGTGCCACTTTTGCTAGTAAGTAGTGTAGCAAAGGGTCAAAAATGTATAATGTAAAAGTCATCTAGTGACTGATGAAGTTGGTTATCAATACTGGAGAAAAGTGTGACTTCCTTATTTGATATGAGTAAAACTATGCATGATAAGTGGTTTTTGTTAACAGGAGGCCGGGTTATTGCATAGTACCAGGTTTCACACTATGAAATATATAATAATATATGAAACTATGAAATAGATAATAATTAACTATTATATAGTTATATATTAACTATATAATGGCACCTATAAGGGTGCCATTATAGGTGTTAGTAAGTCAGGGAAAGAACTTGGAATTTCTGTGTAAAAGATTAATGTTTTCTACTGTTTTGGAGTATATTTGCTTAGCTTTTTGTTTTCAACAGAGTTGAAGCATCTCAAGTCTTACACTGTCTGCTTAGTGAAATGCCTTCTGATGACTTCTGTCTTCTGTGAAGATGATATGGGTTCATTTTTTTTTTAAGAATATATCTAAATTTGGGGATTCCTGATAAACAGTCTTCACGTTATCTCACTGACTTTTACAGGAGTACTGCCAACGATCCATTGCCAGTGGATTTAACAAATGCTTGCATTTGGGACTTGGTGCAAGACTGTTCAAGAATTTTACATTTAGATGAAATCATGTGAGATGAAAACTGAGATTTTGAGCAGGGATGGAGCTTCTGCTCCTTAAACTATTTAGCAAACAGGGTGGAAATGTGCTCTGTGAAGTCTGCTTTAATCCCAGCTGTGCCCATTGTCTTTCATGTCTTCATTGTTATGGATTAGAATTCTCACATTTCTAACAGGCACAACATTTGTATAGTGACCCTGATGCTTCTGGCTTATTGACAGTAGGTTGACACATACGGTACTGGATTCAGTATGCAGTATCAGTTTTACTGCTCAGTAGAGTCATTGTGGATATGTTGGACTCACTACTAGCACACAGGTAGTTATTGTGCTTGTGCTTCCATAAACTGTGGGTTTATCTCTACTTGAGAAATTTCTGAGGGGAACAAAAGCAGACTGAGACTGCAAAATGAACTGGTATTTGTGGAATATCAAAGGAAAGTTGAGATGGCTTGTTGCAACTTTTCCTTTCAAACAAAATTCTGACCTTCTTCAGTCTTCTCTCATGTGAAGATATAGTTGAATGGGTTGCTTTCCATCTCCAAGGATTACTTGACAATCCATGACACTCAATATTTCTGATAAGTACATGTAAGACATTTACCACAAGAGGAAAATGGTTTTTATGCTGCTACTAAATTTCTGAGTAACTTTATTTCCAGTTAGACTGCATAAAAAAATGGTCTTTTAGAAAGTTTATGCATAGGACTTTTTAAATGTATGACAAGTTTTAATACATAAAGAATTAATGGGTACAGATATTTGAATTTTCTAGAACTGTGAATATATTTGGAAGAAAATGATTGTGACAGTGATACAGTGATACATGACAGTGAATCATCAGCATATCATTGAAAGAGGAGACTTTAACAAACCAAAATTTACTCGTGGGGTGGGATGTAAACAAAAACTGGAGAGGAGACATACTCTAGTTCCTTGGGTCTATCCAGGTGTTAGAGAAAAGGAAAAGAAACAGGTGGGCAATAGCTTTATTTCCCCCTTCACATGTCTACATTTCCCCAGTAAGTTTATTGAGGGCTGATTGTAGAACTGATACATCTGAATGGGAATTTCTGATATTCATTCACAAATAGTTCATATTTTTATAAATTTAGGCTCTCTAGTGAATTTTATTTAAATAGTGTATGTGACATGATTTCATTAGTCATCTGATAAGTCTAATCACCATCACTGTACTACAAAACAAATGTGTACGCTGAAGAATAAAGAGGTTCTAGTCAGAGTTGACAGTCACTGGAAGGTTTTTTTGATTTTACAGTCTTTTAAATTTAAAATGTCATCTGTGAAGAGTATTGAGCAGGGGAATAGCTTGTGCTTGACTTAGTGTGTGTATGTGATTGTGCTGTGTCCCCTCAGATGGTATTTGCTGGAGCTGAGTAACTGGATCGCTCTGCTTCTGAAAAGGGTAGACTTTGTGGTGATTTCTGACATCAGAAGTAGTTCCTTTCCTTCATTTAAAAAATGTGCCTTTCTAATTCACAAATGGAAAATATGACAGATCATAGGACTGAAACATCAGGGTCTTTTCTTGGCTTGGATAATGACTTGCTGAACAGAGCTCCCAAGCCTGATGAAGTTACTGTGTTACATCTCTAGAGCAAGGTGACCAAAAAAACCCCCAAGCAAACAAACCAAACTTTAGGTATATTACAATTACATCAGGTAGTTTCTTTCATCTGATTGGAAGTGGCAAAAGAGGAGAATTAAAGACCTCCCCTCTAGCTTTCCAAGTGCTTCAGGGATTCAGGGGAACATCATCCTGACCCAATTCTGTTAAGGTGATTTGTAGCTTCAAAGGAGATGTGCCTCATTGCGTTCCCTTTTGAAGCACAGCTGAGCTGAGTCAACTCTTTTGAAGCCCCATGGTTACCAAGAAGATCCCAAGTTCCCATCTGCCTGATCTAGCCTTTTCTTGCCACTACCAAACACTCTTGCTCATCTACGTGAACCTGCATCTGCATGTGTGTAGTGTCTGTGTTTGTTGATTAAATGCATGTTAATCTAGTAGTGTCATGCAATAAAATGTAGTTCTTTTTCTTTGATCTTCTTCCTTGCCCTACATTTGTAGAATAATTTCCATCACGACCATACTAGTGTCCTGATCAATTAAGTCAGTGCTGGACAGTAGCTCTGCTTAAACATAAATGTGTAAATAAATCTGTCAAGAGTGTTTCCTTTCTTAAATATGGAATTACATTTCGATTTAGAGTTAGAAGTCTTTGTTCCTAGGTTAGTGATTGCTTTAGGCACTAGGCTGAAAAATGAGAGCTGTGCCATTGTTATGAGGCATACCAAATTCAGTGGGGAAAAGGAACTGTACGTACTTCCACTGATATTTTTTTTCCATAAGTAATTTAATTGAAATTAGTTAAGTTCATATAATTATGTAGAATTCTGGGAATTAATCCTTACTTTTAAGTGTATTTTAGCATAGAAGAAATATTATGAGGTAAATCCTAGTTGTTTTAATTTATATTTTTTATAGGTTAAAATGACCGGAGTTGTATTGTAAAATTAAAAAAAAATGAACAATGTAATGTAATCCTTGACCTTAAAAGTATGTTACATATGTGATATTAAAACTGTAGACTTAAAAAAATCTATAATTTCTTTCCAAACTATATGCAAATTGTATGGCAAATTGTTGGAAACTTTATAGATGTTGTGTCATTGAGTAATCTTTAAGATTACTGGCTGTAAAGATAGGCAAGCAGTCTGTTGAAAATAACTTTACCACACAGTCAAGTGTTCTCTCTGCATAGCTTCATGCAAGGCATTTGATTAGGGAAAATTTCATTTCTGTGGTGGATCATTTGTCTACAGATTGCTGAAACAGCCCTGTCCTTGGAGTTGTTCCATTTAGTCAGAGCTCTCAGAGTCATCAAGGTGGTGCACAGCAGCTTGCTAAACCGAAATTTTAAATGTAAATCCAGATGACCTAAATTCCACCCAGATCTCCAGTTCATCTTTGTTTTTTTATTGACTGCCTCTAAGCCTCCAGAAACGAAGGTCTTGGGAACATAAATAGAATTCAGACTATTTGGACCTGAGCTTTTGTCCTTAAGATAAAATGAGATTCATAGCATGTACAAATTGGTGTTTGTGCCCTTTAGCTGGTGTTCAGTTCACTGAATACAATGGTGAATTTCACCCTTCAAAAAAGCATTAGTAGCAGCAGTTCTTAAAAGGGAGATTTTCATCTTGAAGTTCTGGGTTTTCTTTAAATAATGATAAACTTCTAGTTAGTAGGGAAAATTCTGCTTACATCCAGTCTCATGACTAGTTTTGGTAAATAAATAGGCAACACTGAGAGTATACCAAACTTATGCCCAGTACAGGCAAAGTACATTTAATAGGGAAACTTCACATCACTGTCATAATTTCTTCCTGCTTAAGAACTGTATTCATTTACAGTTGTCATGTTTGTTAATTCCCTCTTGAAAAAAAGAGAGGAGTTGTTATTCTATTTTATGTTTTAACTTCTAGTATCTTTTGAATAGAGTTTAGTCTTTTGTGCCAGGAGAAAGCTATTTAGGGGAAAAAAACAAACCTTCAAAAAGTTTTTGCTGAGTAGGTTCTATCATCTCTTATTGGACAAATGAAAAAGAAAACCCACCAACTTTTCAGCCTTGATGGATAAAGTAACATAGAGTAAAGCAGTGTAGAATAAAAGAATACCTTACTTGTTGAAAACTCCTTTTAAATTCAATGTTAATTGCACTTGGTTGATTTTTTTGTTATTATTTCAGCCATGTCAAGTTTTATGATTAAAACAACCCACAGAATAGGCACACTCTTCTGTGTCTCTCTTACCTAACTAATAAATTAAAATTTAATTTAACTGAAACTGGTAACAGTTCTTGCTAAATTCTTGTACTGTGTTATTTATCATTAAAATGGTTTCTTGCTTAACTCTGGTCTTTATGGCTTTCATAACTTTTTTTCCTCTTTCTTCCATGAGATACTACACTAGCCACTGGTTTTGCTACCTTTCACAGTATGCTCTGGGAAAACCCAGGAAGGTTCCAGCTTTGCTTTGATCACGCTTCGTATTACATGAAGGAGGAAGTTCAGTTGCAAAAAGTAGCATCTTCCTTAGATCTTTTTGTCTGGTTGTAATTTCTTGGGTTCAGAATTTAGCAGTGAGAAGCTTTAGAGACTGAACCAGCTAGAAAGAAGTAATGATTGGGCCAGCTGAGCTGGAGGTAGACTCATCATTTCTGCTTTTTTCCCCTCTCCATACTCTTGTAGAAGAAAATGCCAAATGGTATCATTTTTTTTTGCTGCAGAGTCTCTTGTCTATCCCTTTTGTTTCAGTTGTTTATCTGAGTCTTTTCCACAAGCTTAGGTACTGGAAATGAGAATACTGTATAACCTTTGAAAGAGAAATGATGGTGGTGTCTTACATCACCTGACAGATGAAAAAGGAATAATGGATAAAGGGAATATTCCCTTGCTTCTCCTCTTGCGTCCTTACACAGAAAAGCCAAGCAGAAATCAGTCCTATGCTAGCATTTAATTTATCTTTATGTTGTAGTGGATAGCAACAGATGCTTCTTGACTGAACACAGGTGGAAGGAAAAAAATTATTTCTTACACTTGCAGTAAGTACTGCCTTAATCTGCAGTCAGACTACTGAAATTTAAGGAATGCCTTTTGCTATCATGTGTCAACTCTGACAAAGTGTGCCAGAATCTGTCCCAGAGATTCCCGTGAATGAAAGGCTTTCATACCCAGTTACTTTTAAGAATATAGAGCTCTAAAAAGAGTATCAATAAAATTAGAAAACCATTTTATTTCGAACTCCATCTTACAGAATGTATATCTGCTAAAGTGGGAAAATAAAGTGCTTATAAAAATGAGTTACTGTATTTTGTGAAAGCAATAATGTGTAATTCTAGGTACATGTATAGTGAATACTGCAAAGAGATTACATTTAGGTTCATAGAGGACTAGCAGGGAAACGTGCCTTAGCTTGCAGAGGTACATGGAGACTTTTTCTTGAAAATCTCCAGTAAAGACCTTTATTCCTCAAACAGAAATAAAAGGGAGTTTTATGCTCAGTATCTGTGTGATCTTTGCTATAAGATCAGAGAAGGACAAGAGTACAGAAATTATAACATGGTTAATAACCAAAGAGAAATGTAATGAATTGACATCAAGGAGGCAAAGACAGATATTATTAATAAATTTGAATTGTTTTAAAACATAGGCCTAAGATGCTGCATTACTTATGAGTTGCTTAATCTCTCTTTAGACCTAAATTAAAATTTAAATCTTGTTTTCCTTATACATCAATGCTAGTGATATAGCAAGGTGCAAAATGTAAGCTTTGTTAATAAAGTTCAATCATAAATTATAAATGAAAAGTGAATGACAATAACTGTACTTATCTCTTATCTTTTCTGCTGTTACAATACATTGGCTTTGCCTCATAGTATGCCTGACAACAGAGGAATACTAATATATCCTCAGTGAAGAGTTGAAAAATCAGTCATGTGGTTTTATTTTGCTGTTGAACGCTTGTTTCCAAGCCAATCTGCTGCAGAAAGACAATCACTATGAATCAGCAGCTGCTGTTATCAGTAAATAGACTGTTGGTTGCTCTGAGGATAGAGTTTTTGTAAGTCTTTGTAAGACTTGCATAAGTGGTTTTCTGAACACTGTGAACATTTGGTATTTTCATTTGGATCTTCCAGTTGCTTTCTCTTCTATTAGACCTATCATAATACAGCTGAAATCCAATCCATACAAATAATCAAATAAGAGTTAAGTCTTTTTCTTCAGCTGCTTGCATATAAGAACTGATCTCTGCATCAAAGTCACTGGCTAAGCTTAGAGTTAAAAAAAAAACACCAAAACCAACCACCAAACAAATATAGAATTTGAAATTCTTATCTATTGTTGTTTCAGGGAGTTTATTTCACACAAGATGCATACCCTGTGCTCTCAGCTGGTCACAGCATTCATAAAGAAACTCCAGTTAAGACCCATACAATTGATGCTTTTACAAGACAATTTTTCATTTCTCTCAGTGTGGCAACCCCACAATAACTAGTAGCAGGTAGAGAGCACCCTGGAAAGCTTCATGATCAATGGAGAGCAGTTGAACAAGGCAGCCCAAAGCCAGCAGGATTGCTAAAACCATTCAAAGTTGAAATCAGTACTGGATGGGAAACAGCTGGTAGATGGAATATCTTGTTTGTATGAAGGGCTAGTGTTGTACAGCTCTTCAAAGAAAGGGAAATGCTTTGGAGGCTGAATGATCGTGGAGATTTTTTTAGCACTGTTTATGAGTTAATACTCATGAAAGGCTGGAGAAAATGAAATTAATATTAAAAAATATTTAAAGAATATTTTAGTATTATGAGATTGAGAAGGGTCATGTGTGAAATACGATTTAATGTTTCTTAAGCCTAATGTGTACTAAAGCATAACTATTTTAAATTAATTAAATTCTTCATGTTTATTACAGTAATATGTAAGTATTAGTGAGGTATATGGTTCCATATCTCTGTAGTCCCCATCCCATCATAACTGTAAATACAATAGTGTGTACAGAGAAAGGTGAAGTGTATAGGCTATATAATGTGCAATAGTATGACTGTTGTACAGTTAATTACTGTTGACTCCTCAAGGAGACAGAAAAGGTCATAAAATATCACACAGATTTTTAGGATAAGAGGCTGCAATACATACTGGTGATAAAGCATCAAAATGTCTCTCCACTTACCTTCAAAGTACTTCCATGACAAGTGTCAACAATATGGAAGATTACTGTATCAAAGGGAAAATAAAACATTAAATAAATGTATGACACAACTGAATATATTCAATGATTGTATTTTGAATGTGATTACTTGATATTTTCAATAGCAAGATCAATTTTAGCCTGTCTCCTGTTGGTTAGCTAAGTTATGTTATTTTTGCTCCTTGAGAGAGGAGCAGTGCGCAAACAGTTCAGGAAGGAATCATGCAAATTCTGTAATTTGCACTCTGTAGAATTTGAACTGCTGTTTTTTCATAGCTTGTTCATTAAGAACATAAGTTATTTTATGGAACATATGCACATTATATATTTTATGTGTACATATACACATTAATTCCACTTCAATTCTTGACCCTCTAACTGCAGTGCTCTATCCGTTCTTCTTGTTGGTATTTTTGCAGAGCCAATCTAGTAATTCTGGTAAGCACTAACGTTATAATGTAAGACACATTCCTTTGTTGTTGGTTGTTTTTGTTAGAAATGTAGAAGCACAGCAGGAATACATAGAACTGTAGATTTATTATCTTTCTTGCTTGCTTTTTTCTTCCTCTTCCTTTTTCCATTTCCCTACCACTTCTGTCTCTATTACTTTTGGAATCAAATTTTGAATTAATAGTTGACTGAAATTGGTTTATCTTTCCTAAGAAAAAGTTTTCTGAGCAATTTTTTTTTTTGCAAAAGCAATGAAGTAAAAGAAAAAAACCCCACACTAACCCCCACAGTATATGGTAGATGATACAAGTTGCAAAGTATATATTTCCTTTTGAATATGATTCTTTATGTGTTTCTGTGCTTGTATAACTACTAATATGATACAAATAAATGCTATATACATCCTGTGTAAAACACAATATTGGCATAGTGCTTACAAATACTATTCTGAGAAGAGCAGGGAAGAATTAGATACCTTTTTGTACCTTAACATTCCCAAAATTTATTTCATTACTTTGAGTAACCAAAAACTTAATGAAACCATATTTACAAGCTAAAATAAAAGATATTCTCTTCCTCTGCCTCTTCTTTTGTTGTATCTCAAAGTTTCTGCCTAACTAGGTCAGAGATTTCCATCGTTTTCACTGTGATTTCTCCATGCAGTAAAATTCCTTTGTAGTCTATGAGAATCTGAACAAAGAATATCTGTAAGATCAACCTCCCTCTGTAAAAAGATTTTGCATCATTGAAGCAAAATAGTTGAGGATGTGGCTCACAGTGATTTAGAGGTTTTGTTGTGTGTGTGTTGTTTTTTTTTTTTTTGTCTCAGGCAGTTCCACCAGACTGTTTAATATAAATGAACATGCCATGTTTAGTAGTAATAAAATAGATGGATGTCGAACTGTTATCAAAACGGACCGTATCAGAATAGCTGTGCAGAACACCTTAGGCTAAGTACCATTTTGTTCTTTTATGACTGCGTATGCAAATATATATCCTCAACATGTTTCTCTTCCTGCAGCTGGCTTATTTTACTTTACCTGCAAATCACTAACCAAGCAAATGTTAAAATCCAGATAAGAAAGGCATGTGTGGACAGAATACTTTGTATTGTGAACATGTACACTGACTTGATTTATATATATTCACTGGGGAAAATTTTCTTCATATTTTTGAAGGAATAGCTTATAAGCAGTTTATTTACCTACTGCAATAAATCAATAAATGTGATACACCTATGAAAAAATATTGAATTGTCCACCCCAACATAAAAGATCCCAGAGATAATAAAAACCATTATGTTTTGAAACTGTAATATACCTTGAGCTTCTTATACAAGATGTTCCTAATGTTATCAGAGATGTTCACTATAGTCACCAAAATATTATTGATATTGAGGTGCGATTAAATTTAATTTATTAATTGTAATTTAATTTTTTTTTATGGCATGTCTCTAAATGTCTGAGGTTGCATTTATAACTGTGTAAAATTTTTAGAAAGGTGTTTGTTTTTTGTGTAACTTTGGCTTAGTTTGGTACCTTTATAACTTGTATTCTTTAGAGCATGAAGCTGTACTCTATGTTTTATGAATGGTTAGTGCTGGCTTTTCTTATTTTCCCCACCCCCATGTGTTTCTATGCTGTTAACCTATGATTGCAAATCAAAGCATACTGCATACCAGTATCACAGAACAACCACAGAATCACAGAAAACCAGGTTGGAAGAGACTCACCAAATCATCAAGAGCTGTTGTAATTCAGAACCGCCCCCCTGTGTGAGAAGTGTCTTGTTTTCCACTTAAGAATGCAAAATTAAAGATTTTGATGTAACAAAACCAAAGCAGTTCTCTCTTAACACACTGTGAATTAACTAACTTAATGTTACTGATTAGCTTCCCAGTAGTCATAAACAGCAGAGGTGGCTGCTGTCCTGGAGGGGTTTTCTGTGCACACATGCTTGGGTGCAGGCGCACACCTGGTTCTGTGGATGGATTTCCGCTTTTGTTGTGATTAAAATAGTTATCTAGATTACTATCCTAAATGTATTGTTTGACTATTGTACTTTACACCTTCCTAGAATGCTTCAAAGAATGCTATAGAAACGCTTATGGGATTACTTAGTAGCCAGCTCTCTAACATTGGATTGCTCTTTTTTTTAGCACTAGTCTGACTTTAATGGTCAGGCTTGCATAGTAAGTTGGTTTAGTTTTGTTAACTGTCTATGACTGTCAATATTTTAATGTTGGATGTTGGAATACTTTAATGTACAGTTCATTAATAGAAAGAGATTGTAAAAGGATTGATACCTAGTGTAGAAATATGTTAAATTACTTGATTTCCTTTAATTAGTTTTTAATCCCTACCTATAAGAGATATATTGTTCCACACATGTATGCCATAGGCTGTAACAAGTCTTTCTTACTCAGGAGATTCCTTGAATTATTATTGAGGAACTAATTTATTGGAAAAATAAAATAAAGCTTCAAATTTATTGTTATTCCAAGAGAAATTCCATGCATTTGACAAAGACCATAATCTTTGAGGATCTGAATTATTATTCCTTTTTTCTTTTCTCTAAGACTAAGTCTCTATTCTGATTTTCAAATCAGAGATAACTGTCTTTTTATCACTAGCATTGGTTCTTCTTTGTAAAATGGGTTGCCAGAGGCGAAGCAGGGTCATTATAGCAACTGTCAGTTCCCTACACAGTAATAAAACCCACTTTCTTCTTGGGTATGATCTCATCCGGCAGACATGATAGAGAAAGGAATAAGGCTCCTAGGTGATGCTGAGTTGTGTTAACAAATCCCAGCTTGGAGTTAAAACAAAGTGTAAATAGCTGCACATGTGTATATTCATAAATGTCTTATACGTACTTTCGAAAGTGAATTAGGAACACATAACTTCCAAAATACAGTACCATCTGCACACTCTACCAAGACTAAAGTGAAGTGTCTTGTAAACATTTTATAAACCAAAACATGTGCAGTTTTCAGTCTGTATTTAAGCTATGCATAAATGTGCCAAATTAAAATAAAAACCTTGCAGAACTTTTGAAAAAGTACTGAACTGGTCACTAAGCCTGCTATTCCCTATTGTGAACACCAGAGATGCAACATTTTTTATTTTCAATGTTTCTTCATTTTGGCAGTTGATCATAGAATCGTGGAATGGTTCAGGTCAAAAGGGACTTTAAAGATCATCTAGTTCCAGCCCCTAGCCATGAGCAGCATAGCCTTCCACTGAATCACATTGCTCAAGGTCTCATACATCTTGACCGTGCAAAACGCCAGAGATGGTGTATCCACAACTTTGGGCAACCTGTTCCAGTGCCTCACTACCCTCACAGTAAAAAACTTCTTCCTAATAGCTAATCTAAATCTCCCTTCTTTCAGCTTAAAACCATTAATCCTGGTCCTATCACTCCCTTCCTAGCATTCCTGTAGCCCCACTTTAAATACTGGAAGGCTGCTATAAGGTCTCCCCTCAGCCTTCTCTTCTCCAGGCTGAACAACCCCAACTCTGCCAGCATGTCCCCATGTGGAGGTGCTCCAACCCTCTGATCATCTTTGTGGCCCTCCTCTGGACTCGCTTTGACAGATGTGTCCTTCCTGTGCTGAGGACTCCAGAATGGAATGCAGTACTCCTGGTGAGATCTTTCAAGAGCAGAGTAGAGATGGGAGAATCACCTCCCTTTACCTGCTGGTCACATTTTTTGCTGCAGCCTGGGATTTGGTACTGATCCCAATACCAACTCTTGTGGAACACCACTCATCGGCAATCTCTATTTAGGCACTGAACTGTTGACCACAACTCTTTAAGTGTGACCATCCAGCTAAGTCCTTCTCTACCAAGTGTCCATCCATCAAATCTGTATCTCTCCGGTTTTAGAGAGAAGAATGTTTTGTGGGATGTTGTCAAATACTTTGCAGAAGTCCAGGTGGGTTATCCAATAGAGCAATTTTCCAGAGTTCCATAAATATGAACAGGTAGGTGTATTTCCTTTAATAACTCTGTAAAAAAAAACATTGTGCAGAGCTCCAAGTAGAACACTGAGGAACTAGTTACAAAGATACCTATAAAAGAAAAAAATACTAGTCTCATAATTCTCTATTGATTACCTATGCATTAGTGGCTGCTGCATGCTGTGTCCCATGAAATCACTGGATATGAAGTGTGAATACTCTTTAAAAATTTTATTGACTTCCATCTGACAGTTTTATTCTCACATTAGTAAAGCATCTCTAGAGTGCTGCCTTTTTCATGTTACGTGTCTAGAAATTCAGTTATCGTTAAGAGAACAAAGGCTACATTGCAGGCATACTCATACCAATAACAAAGGAGTTTGTGTACCTAGCTACTGAATAACTGAAAATGCTTTCATTTAAATATTTCTATATTCTTTGTGAGAGGAAATGTATTTTCCTCCCTTATTCCACATACTCACCCCTCAGGACCCCACAGCATGGAGTTTTCAAATAACAAATAAAGGTATTTTTCATTGTTAGCATCAATTTGTGGCTGCAAACCCAATTTCCTCATCTGATTCTTGTTGATATTCATTCTTGACCTTTGTTTTCTTCTGTGGCTGCCGGTTGGGTATCCAAGATCTGATTCGTCCTGGTGAACTAAATGCTATAAGGTACATTCTTCTTTTCATGATGAAGGTTTAGTTCTGTACAAGTAGTGCCATTTGGGTTGTAGGCACTTTCTTACTGCTTATGCTCTGGAGAAGTCTCCAGAAATGACAAAAATACTATTCCTGTTTTCCTTCCTCCCTTCTTTTTGTGAGTCCTAGTCTCCCCCAGCTGATGTATGGTACCACCCACACTCTTGTTATTGAAGGAGGTAGAGCTTTAATTATCCAGCTTGGTTCTATCTCCCAGAAGGTTTATATTTCAGTGTCAAAATAAAACTTTTTTTTTTGTACATCAGAGAGTGGCCCAAATGAAATGTATGATTTATTTTTATACTCATTGTTGGTGGCCGTTAATATAACACAGCTCAAGAAAATTATAATAAATCAAAACCAATGCTCTGCTGTTCTTAGTGTTTGTAGAGTTTTTTATCTAGACATCACAATTAAAAATGCAGGAACCTAGTAAAAAATGACATCTCTGAAATATCTGTGAAACTATGTAGCCAGGCCTGAGCTTTGTCATCTGTATCCATTTTTACCTACCACTATTTTTATTTCTTTTGTGTGTTTAGTTGTGGAGAAGCACAGATATATTTTCATTGTTTAGTTTTTTTCTTTATTTGGTGGGGTTCTTTTTTGAAGCTGGAGAGAGAAGTTTCTTTATGGGGAGGAAATAATAAAAGGTATTTCCTTTTTCTCATCTTGTTTGTGAAGACATTACAAGGAAAATAAGGTTAAAAATAAAATATAATCTCCTGTGAAAATGACAGTAAATGGGAAAGATATTTTGTTTATTTCTTTTGAACCAGTAGGAGACATAAACAAACAAGTGAATGTTGCTTTGAGTCAGCCTGTGATACTTGTCTTAAAAAATAAAACTTTTGCATAAAGTCTTTTTATTTGTCCTGACATTACAGAATTCTTCAATTTGAAACTAAAAAGGAAGCATGTATAGTAATTTGTATATGCTACTGCCTTCCTTAGTGAGGTAGTGGAAAATTGATTGAGGTCAGAAAATGTATGGTATATTTAGCAATGATTAAACTACCTAATATTTTTGGAAACATACACATTTTTTTTCTTTGAAGAAAATAATTTTAAAATTATTAAATTTAAATTAACTAAGAATATTCAGTCAGTATGCAGGAATTTTTTAATTTCAAAATAGACAATTTTTAAAACATGGTTACTTTCTAAATGTCCTTACCTCTGTATAGCGATGGCAATGATCTAAAGCATGCATGTGCACGTGTGTGCATGTTCTTTTACATCTAGGGAGCAGTTATTCAATTTGTAAAAATAACTAATTTCAAAATGTGTCTCAGCAACTTACCTCTCTTCCATACTTGCAGAAAAACTGTTCTGACTTTTCTGTAAACTGCTTTTCACTTCAGAGGCTTCACCGGTTTTTTTTTGTGAGTAGCTGCTAGTACCAGAACTGCTTGTGCCTGTGTTGGTGTGAATGGTTGCATTTCAGGTGAAGTCCGCCACTTCAGTGGCACTTGATATTATTCCAGGCTCAGTGGGATGTCCAAGCACCTTCTTATTTTTAAATACAGGTTTACAAACAATTTTGTGCTTAAATAAAATTGAGGACCTTTTGATAAACTGGTCACTATGCCAGGTGATGAAAGGAGGCAGAAACCCAGATCTGTAATGTAGGGTTAGTGCTCTGGGGTGCTCTGAAGCCCTGCAGGTCTTTGGCTTATAGGCATGATGGATCCTTTGAGTTCACTATAACTGGGAGAAAGCAAAGGGTTCCATGAAGTTAAGATTTACTCAGAAGATTTATTTCATAAGTGATTTTTTTTTACTTTTTCTGTGGGCATGGATATTTGAAAGTCGTATCTGTTTCTTACAGAAATGTGTTTTCTTCAAAGATAAGCACATTGTGGTTTAATATCATTGGTACATCATATACAGAAGTCATTATGAGTTTTATATTACCATTATTTCTGTTATATGGAAAGCGTTTTGAGGTCTGAAGTGTCATAATGTCTTTAAAAATATATAATAAAGAGAACATAAATAAAGCAAATTGTTACCACTCTCCTTTCAAAAAGAAATTAGATTGTGATGTTTGAATAAAGATTTCAATGTTTGCTCATATTATCTTTTACCTTTGTAAATCATGTAACTGTATGTCATATATCCTAAATCATCTAGCAACTGTACACTTGTCTGCTATTATTGTAAAATGAGGAATTCTTGCCAATTCTGAGGATATTTTTACTCTTTTTTTTAGCTGAAAGAATAGAACAATTAACAATGGACTGATTTCCAGGATGTATTTGAAAGTCTTTACAGAAAAGTCTTTACTCTAAATGCTTTGTTGTGATTGTGTTTTGTTGGCAGAGGTGCAGTGGAGCAGATGTCTCCACATCAGTATCAAGTTCTGCTACAGTTTGCAGATTTCTTTTAGGACTTGAAGTATGCAAGGTCAAAATGTTATTCTTCAGAGTCATATTTTTTAGTGGCATCATTGTTACGGTTAAAATATGCCACTATTGAAAAATATTGTTAAACCCTATTGATTACTGAGTAGCTTGAATGTATCCCTTGTCAAAGCAATGCTTGGTTTGGAGACAGAAATTTTCACAGTTTTCCTGATTTCTTTATCATAGCCTGAAATTTTTGTTTGTTTTTTTTCTTCAGCTTCAGCAAACTCTGAATGGCAGCTTCTTATTTACGAAATATAATGATAAATGTACTGTTGTGGGGGTTTTTTTCCCCTCTAAAAATGAATAATTGGTATGGGAAAAAAAATCACTTTCTTTATGAGAACTTATTTTTTTTGTGAGCATTGGTGTTGGTAAAAAAATAACTTTTTCCAATTTAATGTCAAGGTTTCTCTACATGTACTTCTATTCACTTCACTGCTTTATGTGGATCATCTTTTATTCTCTAAACATTAAGATACCCATATTAAAAGTAGGATAATTTTTTAATCACGAATTGTTCATTTTTCATTGGGAAAAAATCTTGTAGAAAAGCTTGAAAGTAGAAGACATGGTTGAATTTCTTATGTGAGAATGCTGCATTTAGAGGGAATTTTTAGCTTTTGTTACTTTCTGTAAACTGAAATAATTCCTTTTGTCTTTAGAATATCTGGAAAAATAGAAGTTTCTACAAAACATAACATTTCTGTCTTTTGATGAATTTTTACCACTGTCTGATCTTTAATAACTCTTTTAATATATATGGCTTCCAAGTCATCCCCCATTGGCCAGTTGGAATATATACTGCCTTTGATGTATGGCACATCTTGAAAGAAAGCCTTCCTAGGAAACCTTCCTCCAAAATAAACTTCTAAAGAACAGACTTCACCCTCACCTTTAGCTCAGGGGCAAAAAGGAAAAAATAGTCATCATCTTCACTGAGAAGTCCTTTAGCTGTAATGTTTATCGATAATTGTCTGTTCAGTGGTCCTTCTGCTAAGATTTCCAGAAACACTGAATCCACAAAATATAATGGATTTCACAGCTCACATGATGTTGGTGGGTGGTTTTTTTTGTTTTGTAGGTTTGGGTTTTTTTTCCTATCACTTTTAAGGGTACCCTTACAGCTTGCATTATGAGAAATAATAATGTTTCCTTATTCAGCTTTTTTATAACATTCATTATTTCTGTAGTAAGTTGTAGAGTCTTGAAGCTGTCCTTGGAAGATTTTCATG
Organism: Piaya cayana; assembly: GCA_013389865.1. Lineage (NCBI taxonomy): Eukaryota > Metazoa > Chordata > Aves > Cuculiformes > Coccyzidae > Piaya > Piaya cayana. The sequence continues at coordinate 123,758 of WAAB01021045.1, read as the reverse complement.
CCTTTGATCACCCTTGTTGCCTTTAGTTGTACGAGCCTTTTAGCTTAATTTTAGTTTTTAGGTACATTGTGCAATACTCAAGATGCTCATCTACCATAGTTATTCAGTGAATGGCCTAATCATTTATTCTCTGTTACTTTATGCTAAGTCCAGAAGTTTTGCTATCCTTTTGGCTTCAACTGAACAGAGATTCCAATTTCTGTGTATTTTTTCTCTAAGATAATTTAAAAAATTTACAACTTACCATAAAACTTACCATAGTAAATGACCTTGTTATCAACACACAGTTTGATTTTTCATTTTATCAACTTGCACCTCTTTTCCATTTAGCTTTACTTTTCATTATTCTGAGTAACTTTTAATCATCGTTCAACTCTGATATAACATTCATTCCCTCTTCTATATCTTTTGTTGAACATACTGAAAAATAGAGCTCAAGGCAGATATTGTAAAACTTGTAAATACTGCTTGTTGTGGAAATGACAAAAGATTCTTCTCTTTCCTTTCCCATCTTTAATACATAATCTTCCACAAGAATGCTTTTGATTTTATTCCATGAGAAGTTATTTTCTTTAAAAATTTTTGAAAAACAGTGAAAACATTTTGGGAATTCAATTAGGCAGTAAGTTCAGCCTGTTCTTTCCATACTAATTGACTTTTAAGAATCCAAATATATTTGTGAAATACAACTTTATTCAAACTGATACTTATTATACACCATTACATGGAATCGCACCTGCAGTGCCTTTCTGGTGAAATTTACCCTTATGAATCCTTTAATTTAGTGATTTTATTGAGAAGGTACATAATCAATTGTTTCACAGTGCTACATAAATTATATGTGGTGTATTGATTAATAGAGAGAGTACTCCATGTCCTCTTTATATAGTCATTTCTGTATGCTGGCCATGAATTTGCCTAACAAGGCCAAGAACCAACATAATGACTTTGCAATTCTGGATAAATCCTGTGGTGAGTTCTCTTATTCCATCAGCGTCTCCGATGAATTACACCAATACCAATGTAATCATTCCAATGTGTAATGGTTTAATGAGGAAAAAAAAGCACTCAGAGCTACTCTGAAAAAAAAGTAGATCATATACATTCTCTGTATGACTATTCAAGTGTCTTTCATCGTCCTTAGGCTGCATTGTTAAAATTATGTGTAAACTTAGTTGGAGCTACATGATTGTTATATTATTGTGCGTAAAAGAAAATTGATTATAACCAGTCATTACAACAAAGCCCTACAGCCACAACACAGAATATAAGAGTGTGAAAGGTAAAGAAATGCCTTTTTAAAACTGCAAATATTCTAAACAGAAGATAAATAAGGAATTGTCAGGCCCATAGTTATATTTGTCAGCAGGCGTAAGTTCCTTTAACCTAATCAAACATTGATATCTCCTCCTCATTGACATTAAAGTACTACTGGAATAATTGGAAACTGTAGATTGTCATCACTCTGTAACAAGAAAAACTTTTACATGTATTTGCTTTGTTAGTAAATACAGACAATAACTCTTCTGAAACCTTTTCATTGCCCTCCATCCCAGGTGCTTAGGATAGTTCAGTGCTATCTCAGTGCTATATTTTTACCTTCATAGGTAAACAGAAGCTATAAACCAGCGTGACTAAGGCCATAACTCTAAGCTGTAGCTCATTACTCTTCTTTAGCAGTTAACATCCATACAATGTAAAGCAGGTGTATTGCCCATTTCACTGCATCTCTGTTTTATCTGGTGTTCTACTGCTAGGGGCAGTTTCATAGAAAAGACCATTTAGTGGATATATTTGGAAATGTATCTGTTAAACTATTATTCTGAACATTACGCGTATGTAAATCAGAAAATCTAGTTTTACTATATGATGCGTTTGAGAGAGAGTATTTTATGTACAGATGGTCTGAGATCTTAAACACTTAGGGCTACATTCACTCAAAAATATAGACAGACTGTCCCATAAGCTAGATAGCAGATAAAGTCAGTCATTCTACTCATTCAGGTGGCTATAACAAGAGAGAGAGCAAAAAATTGTGCCTTACATGGAAAAGAGCAAAACAGAATTTTTTTCTGTCTTTACCAGAATTTGTGAGAATAATCTGCCATGTTTTAATTCATAACAATATTTCTTATTATGGACTATCTAGAGCCATTGTATATAGAGCTGTTAAAGCTCAGTCTGTGGAAATAGCAGACACCTGAATTTCTGATTTTTTTATAAGCAAAGTCATGTCGTATAATTAAAATTGTGAACTCTTTTTAGTTCTGTTGTTCTAGTTCAGCATCTTTCACTGCTAAGAGTATTTGTTGTCTTCATAACTTTCACTTTTTGGCTTACTTTAACAAATCTTATATGAGTCTCAGCAAACTATGTCAAATGTATAAACCATTACCAGCTTGAAGTCCTTTAACTTAATTAACTTCTGTGCACTATACTCAGGTCTTCACAGAGGGCTTTCCACTTTTGGTTGCATGTTGTATGGAATAGGTTGTATTGGGTCAAATGCTACCAGGGGACGTACAGAAGGATACAGTAAAGTTGTAAATCGGGAAGAAGCTCTTTCCAGCCCTTGCTCTATGGATGTTGCTTTAGGATCCTAGGTGCTACCTGAGGAGTCGGCAAACACCACTTACGGTTATCCTGGAAGTCTCTAGGTTCACATTGCTGTGATTTCTGTGCCAGCACTGCAACAGAACTTGAGGTCACAGAGGACCACATTCTATTTTGGAATGGTGAGAAGATCCAAAATAATTGTGGGAAAGCAAGGGAAGTTTCTTTTTATTTCTGAGAGATGTTGCAGATGTTGCACACATTTTATGTGTGTCTGATTCACTGAGATTAGTAGACATCCTTAAAACTATAGGACTGCATTAAATTACTTTCTCAAAGTATTAGAATAAACCTGTGGCAACATGGGAAACAAACCAGAAAGAATTCTTATTACTTTTTTTTTTTAATTATTTTATTTGCGTTTCAAGACTTGGGGAGCTAGGAATTTTGATTCTTATAATACCCTTTTCTAGTCTATGTGTGCATTGTTTGGACAATCCAGAAGGTATTTTAGTATACCTGGCTAATGTGATATCATATGAGAAATGAAGTTCTGCACAAAGGGTATCTTGACATAACCAGATGTCTTGACAATATAAATACATGTGCTTTAAATGCTGATGCAGAAGTACTAGTGTTTGTTATATTTTTGTTTCCTTTTTCCATTTCAAATGAAGGTAACATACCATGCATAATATTTAATACTTTAGGAGGCTTGTAAGAAGAGCAGAAGGGAAATCAGTACCATTACCTCTTACTACTAATAATTAGCAGTAAATAAAATAGTGTGACAGAGTAAAACACATAGAGGAAGCAAGACGAGAATTAGCGTGAGATACAGTGGACTTGCAGTTTGTGCCAGCCCAAATGGCACAAGATGGAAATCCAGATGCTTGAATTGAACTGAGAGTATGAAAAAGAATAAAAATGTATAAATGCATGTAAATAGCACCTTTACCATGTGAGATAGCTTGTGTATATATAGTGGAGGCCAGAGAAACAAGAATTATGTAAACCAGACCTTTACCTTGCTGAAAATAGTGATTGGTAGAATAATAACCTAGTAAAAGGGCAGTGAAATGAACACTGAGGAAACAGATGTTGCAGCAGTAATCTCCTGGGAGTCCAGAAACCCTAAGACATGAGCAATAACCCAGTGGAAATGGTTGAGAAAAATCTATAAATATATTACAGTACTCACTACAGAACTACACACAGATTTCTCAGTTATTCTCTCAAGTAGTGCCAAAATTTAGGTGTACAATATCTTTTGTATAAGGTGTACTTCAATTCAATAATGAGCTGCTATTTTATCTAAATCACCCAATTGGAGAACGCTGTGCTAAGTGTCAAAAGGTGAACTAGTTTCATGATGTGGCATGTGATACGCTACATCACAACTCTAAGTAAGGAAAAAGAAACAACATGGAGATGGTGTTTAAGGGGTATTTTTGTTTTTATGTTTTCAGATTATTTTTTTTCCAGTTGAATATTTGAGCTTTTGGTCCTCTGTAAGTAGGATAAGTAACTTAAGTCACATAAATTTAAAACTCTAAATTTTGATTTGAAATTATTTTATTCTGTCAGGACTGGAGACATTGATTTCAGAGTGAATAACTCTCAGACCCTAATACTGAACACAGTTGTGCTGTGATACTGGTTTTTCATCTGTTTCAGCTGAGCTCGTTAGCACTAATAATCACTTTTAAAAATGTATACATTTTTTCTCCATGTGATAGAATAATCCAAAGCAGTTGTTGCTCAGTTGAATTCTGATCTGCTGCTCATTCCAAGTATTTTCCTCCTTTTTACCATACTCAGTAAATACTCAGAGCCAGTTTTTAACAGCTTGGCCATGGCTGTTCATTCATAGCTAGTATTAGTGCTTCTGGCATACATTGGACTGTGTCACTGTCAAACTTGAAACAAATAAACCTTCATTTCCATTCACACTGATAAGCTGATAATTTTTGCTGCAAAATTTGTCCAGTCCTCCTATGAAGACCTTTCTTAACCTTTTTGGCAATGCTGCACCTGTTTGCTGTATCTTGACATTTACTTTTTAATTTGACATTTACTTTTTAACTTGCAAAATGACTAAATGTCATTTTGTAACTTCTTCCAAATTTAGGCACTGACTAGACTTGTGTCACTCCCTGCAGTTTGTGTGGCTTGAAATACTCAAGTTGGGTTTTTGGGGTTTTTGGGGTTTTTTGGGGGTTTTTTTGTGGTTTTTTTGTTTGTTTGGTTTGTTTGGGGATTGAATTTCAGAAGGTTTTATTTGAGGTGTTGGGGGTGTTTTAGGTTTGGGGTTTTTTTTTTTTTGACTTGTTTTTTTTTTTTTTTTGTGGTGGAGATAGATTTTAGTCCTATTTGCTTTTCTTTGTCAGGAATATTTTGCATAGTACTTTGCATTATATGTCCATAGCATTGCTGATAGTACAGTGGAGTTTCTGGCAACATCTTCATACATGTTAGCCAAGCACTAGTGGTTGTAAACTGTTGCAAAGAAATGTAATGTGGATTGTACTTTTGCATCGTTTTCCATGTTGTTTTAGACTTTACTGATTTTGCATATTATTACTACAAAGGGGATTTTTAACTCTTTCATAACTTTTTTACTTACAGTATCATCTTTTCTTGTAGGACTTTAGACTTTCTAAGATTAGAAAATGTGTGTACACTTGACTCACATATTTGATAGGTTTTACAAGAGTTATTTTGAGACATAACGCCAAGGTGTATCTTTTACAGTGTTCTGGTCCAGAGCAGTGTGGCCATGTTTCAGGTACTTGATGCTGTGGAATATTTTAGGCAGATTGCAGTAATTCTGAAATTTATCACATTTTTATCACATATTGTCCATTAAAAAAAATAAAAAAGACAAAAACTGTGTAAGAACCAGGTCTTCCTTGAGAAGAAGCAATATTTTCTAACTATTGCTCAGTAGTAATTTCCAGTGCTGTGTGAAATTCCTTGTTTATACCTACAAATTTATATTACTTTAAAGACTATTTTTCAGTAGTGAATATTATTTCATCTTACTTTCTGTTTTCTGAAATTGCATAGAATCATGAAGCTGTACTTAAGAGGACCTATAATCTAATCTGCACACCATAATTTCTGCATTAAACACGAACATGTTCTCCCATCAGCTAGTTTAAATAGTCCAAGACTTTTTATAGTACACTTCTTGATATACATTCTGAGTATAAATGATCACAGGGTCAAAGTTATAAATTGCTTTAGTTTGCAGAGAGGTTGTAGCTTAGACACAAGTCAGTATTTGTGTGGTAATGAAACAATTTATTACTATATGTTGATTTTTTTTTACTACTTTATAATGAATGCATGATAGGTTGAAATATAGTTGTATAAGTTGTAACGGCTAACATTAATGGATCTTCTTCCTAAGTTTATAATGAAACATGAAAATATTCTAATTGAAAGCAATTCTTAATATGATCCTAGAGGAATCTAACTGTCAAATGGGTCATGAGAAATGGAACAAGAAAAGAACAAAGTAGTATTTTCTGTTAAAGATATTCTTAAAAAACAACAAAACCTTCCTTATCAGGAGAGCCTTTTACACTGTTTCTTCTCTGACTTAAACTCTACTGAAGTGACCTTGGGGAAAAAATCAGTAATGGAGAAACCAATTAAGAATTTAGTTATTTTTTTATTTATTTATGATTAGAGACTGGGAAGTCATACATTATTTCAGTCAACAGACAGAGGGATTTGCTGACTTATAAGAAATAGAGCCAAGGTGTGGCTACGCGTTAGCATCCAGCTCACCATACTGCTTTCCAATGAGCCATGAAAAGAACATATTTTTGCTTCTATCAGCTACCACTTTCTTAACAGTGCATCAACAGAACTCAGGGCTTGGAATAGCTGGTCACCACTCATACTTGTTTGGAAGTGACTGCAGTGATTTGAGGTCTTGGAGAGTTTGGCACGTCGTGTAGCAGTTAGTTTTGGGGGCAGAGAACGTTGTCTAACTGTTTTTTGGGGGTTTTTTATGAGTGTAGGAACAGCTTATATGAGTTGCTGAAAATTTTTTATTCATCCTTGTTAGCTAATGGTGAATTTATGTACTGCTTATTCCATTTTAGTACACACAATGTAAATACAATACTGTTTTCTTTGTACTGAATTTAAAACATTTGGCCAGGACTGAGACCTGTATGTCAGCATAGTTTATAATTTTGGAAAGTTGTTGCTTGAAGCACTAAGTACTTATAGTACTTTTTAAGTACTATAGAAGCAGAGGGAATAAGAAAATCTTATGTAGGATATTTTTTAAAGAGATGATCAATAGCACAAAAGATAATAATTTCTGTTGTAAGAGAATTATGCAGTTACAAGGTATTGATCAAATTCTATAACATCATAAATATTGACAGAACAGAAATTCATTTTAAAAATAAGACAGTGTGAAAAAACACGTGAAATGACTGAACAATATCAGAAAACTTGAGTTACTGGATTATCTTCCAGAATCACTCTTGAAAAAAGAACTGCTGAAGCCATGCTGTGTTCTCCTCTCAATGATGTCTGGTATGCCAGCACAGCTAAAAGAGGACATTTATCTCCATACACCTCATTTGAGTCCTTTATTAATGCTGACATCTGTTCAAATCTTAATTACCACATTACCACAAATAGTCCCTTGTCAAATCTAACCTAATTTAAAAATAGCTCAAAATCAGAAGTGCAAAATGTGTCTCCACAATGTAATACAGTGATGTTTTATTAATAAAGTAAATGGATAAATCATTTACATAATATTGAAATATCACAATTACAAAGGTTTTTATTCAGGTCTTGGAGATTTTTGGCATGAAAATCTGTGTTGTTTTATAAATTTTGTATACATGAAAATTGACTCAAATTCATCATGGTTGGAATGATGATCCATAATCTAACTAGAGAAACTCATTTATGTGATATGCAGTCATTTCCTGGATATGTGTCCCTAGATGATTCCTTTTACAGAACAAGCACAAAGTTTATTAAAGGAAAAAACTAAAACATCATGGCTGAAGTATTTTTGTGCCTTTTTTGATATCTAAATAATAAGCACACTATCAAGTGTTTCAAATGAGTATTTAAGTAGCAGAACTAGAATGTTAGAATATTTCTTGTCACCCAACAAAGTTAGAGGAAATCAAAGGCCTTTCTTCTTCATTGCATGTATTTTCAAAGGTATTGAAGTACCTTAAAAGGCCATTGTCAGGTGTGTGCAGCTCTGGGTATGTCTACCAAATATTATCACGCTGTGAATGATTTTGTTCAACCCTTTGCACCATCTCATGACCTTTAACTGTCAGCTGAAATGGCAAAATCTTGATAGCCAAAACCACAGCAAAAGTCAACAGTTTTTCCTTAGAGTTATATGGATCAATTGTAGAGTTTTCAGGTGCATCTAAGCCTTGATCACCTGTACGAGAGATGTAAGGAATCTCAAAGATGTGTTATTCAGGCTAAGAATAAAGAATGCCTTCTGATATACCGCGACACGTATAAGTGGTGGGCAGCTTGATTTTACAAGATGAATTATACCCCTTCCCAAGCTAAGCGTCCGTGCATGATTGGTTTAGCTGAAAAATGACAGTTCAGAATTGGATGACTACTTCTCAATTGTAACTTCATAATTGGGTGATTCCACCTGCGGCCTAGCAGCTTCCTAATCTTGTCTACTCGGCTCTTCTTGGCGCCTTCTAGCTTCTCCAAGGATATACGGGCATCTATTCAAGGCCAATGTTTAATTTCACACACTCTAACTCCTCAACCCAGCTGAGGTTTCCCACAATCTACTTGTAACTAAAATTTTAAAAAGTGAAATGGACAGGGGAAAAGTATATATGTTTATATCTGGGCCTTCCTGCGTGGGCATTTAGACCTTGATTACCAAGGCTGATATCCAAAATATGATTGTTAACTACCATCTCACACAGTTGTTGACAAAATAAGAGCTATATCTGAAACTTATCACTTTCCCTTACTACATGGGCCACTGCTTTTGGGGAAGGTTTTGAGGCAAGATCTACCAGATTGGGTTTGAGACCTTGATAATCCTTAGGGGTTTCCTTCCATAAAACTCACGTGTGCAAAGGGACTTTATTAATAGTTTTGTCAAATATAGAAGTATAAAACCACCCCCTGTAGACTTCAGCTTTATAAAATGTCAGTTACTCATTCTTATTCCAAATTGAACGAGACTGCTTCAGAGCAGGATAATGAAGTTGATTGTTTCCAAAGGGCGGCTCAGAGCTGTTGAAGGAATGCAGGAAATTAGGCCTGAGAAGTGGCATCAGCAATCTCTTCTAGCTGGTGCGATGAGGGAGTACTGTGTAAGAGGCTGGTGTTGAAACACATCAAAAATCATCTGACCCAACCAGAAACTGATTTGTGATTCATAAACCTCCAGGTACAGAGAAAGGAAGATGTATTTTCTGCTTTCCTGTCTGAAAAATCCCTATAATCAGAAAAACAATGGTCATCTATGAAACTAGGAATCTTGTGCATCATCATGTTATTTTGTGCTTCTCCAGCTAAAACCCAACTGTCTTTTCTAGACAGCAGATTTCCCTGGTGATCTAGATGAGGATCATAACACTTCTAAAGTGAGGATCTAAATGTTTGAGAGATGGGGTGTTTCACTGCAATTCTTTGAGTTGCTTTCAATCTATAAAAAGTAACTACTGTTTAGATAATTTTCTCGTATTGTTTTTGGTGAATTATATGATTGTGGTAGTCAAGAGGAAGAAAATGTTGTAAATCAATGTTAGAGACATAGTATATGAGAATTGTTCACTTAGTATCTGTGCCTTAACATCTCAGACCACCACACCATATAAACTTGTTTGATTTTAAGCACGTAAGCCCTCTTACTGACGGTTCTAATAATTTAATTTTTCCTTGCAAATACGTTCAGTTTATGTATCATGCCATTGGATAGGCTTCCAAATGCATACTTATATGATGCACTTATTTTGGGGATTCTTTTTTGTGAAAACAATGCACAGGAATTAACATGCTGCTAAGATACTGTAAAAAAAAAGGTAATAGAGGTAACATTTATGGGCAGTTCTGAACAAATAATATGCTATACCAACATTAAAGATCATATTCTCTGATTGCATAAACTGTATTCCCTCAAAATGCACCGTATAATTGTTGTGTTTTAATTTGAATGTATTTAGTTTGCAAGTTAATAATACTGGTATGTTCCTATAAAGATTAAGTGAAAAATGCATTGTTTACTTAAATTTTCAATTCTCTATCATATGTTTTAACTTAATCTACCCACTTACTGTTAGATGACTCAGGCGATGATGCTGCTTTTGAAGGATTTTAAAACAGAGACAATGTCTTTCAAGATTTCTAATGAATGTTGGTATTTAGATAATCTGTTGTGTATTGAGAATGAGTTTATCAGCTGGCTTGTCATACACCAACAACACTCAAATTTTTTTAGCAATCCTTTTTGTAAATAAAGACTTGTCAGAATTGTTGGAAGTCTTGAATGAGACAAATCAATGAGGTGGAAAATAAATAATGCCCTCCTCCTAAAAAATATGTATTCTTGAGGTATTAGGAGTATGAAATGATGACTAAAGTAGGCAACTGAATTTGCGATTTTCTCATCTTTATACTATCAGTGAAAAAAGAACACATTTTATTAATTTTCCCAAACTGTTGAATGTACTGGGCATCAATTCTTTTTAAAGAGCTTAAGAAGTAGGAATCTGCTGAATTTACTAAGGTTATTTGTCTCAAATAGCTTTCTTTTTATGTGTTGTGATAATTAAGCACCACTCAGCAGCTTTCTCACCTTCTCCCAATAGGATGGGGCAGAGAATCAGAAGGGTAAAAGTGAGAAAACTTATGGGTTTAATAGGTAAAGCAAAAACCACACATACAAGCAAAACAAAACAAGGAATTCATTCACTAGTTCTCATCACCAGGGAGGTGTTTAGCCATCTCCAAGAAGGCAGGGCTCCATCACATGAAGCAGTTACTTAGGAAGACAAATATTATCATTCCAAATATCCCCTCTTCTTTTTTCTTCACTCTACTTGACATCATATGGAACATCCATCTGGTCAGTTGGGTCAACTGTCCCAGTTTTGTCCCCTCCCAACTTCTTTTGCATCCCCAGCCTACTCACTGGTGAGGCTATGTGAGAAGCAGAAAAGGTCTTCAGACTTTGTGAGACTTACTCAGCAGTAAATCAAACAGCCCTGTGTTATCATACTGTTTGCAGTACAGATCCAAAATATAGTTCCATACAACCTTTCCTGTGAAGAAAATTAACTCTGTCCTAGCCAAAACCAGGACATTATGTGTAAAGAACAACAAACAAGTATTTGCTTTTATTTTTTCATGTATTTATATTATTGAGAAATTAACTTTTGTCTATGACCCAATACATACTAGATTCCTTCTTCCAAAACCAACACAAAACTTCCCTCTCTCCCTCTTAAAATAAAAGGACTGCAGAATAGGGCATGCAAGAAAACCAAATTATTCTTGCCCTTGGGTAGCCTGATGCACACTCAGTTAAATACTGTACGCTCAGCATTACTCTGATGTAGGATGTATGTGTAAAAATGATACCAGTGTGTTGAGTAGTTTCTGATTTTGTGAGCTTCCTTACATCTAGTAAAGAATTTTATTTTATTGGGGTTTTTATTCTAGCAGTTTAATACCGTAATACAGCATTGGCTGAGGCAGCTGAATACTCTTCTAGTGCAGAATATCTTACCCACAGCTAATGAGTTATATCTGTGATGCTCCAGCAAAACCAGCTGATGCTTAGAGTCCATTTTGGATTACCAAACCTTTATTATGTGTAATCACATGACAGCAAAAAGTCCACTGACCTCTCTAGCCCACAGCTGCCTGCTGGGGGGAATAATCTGGTTTTGCATTTAAATGCAGTAGAATTTTTATATCCAGTGGAAACAGAGAGTTTGGTGATACATGGCTTAAGAGCTTAAATTTTCTAATGGCTATCTAGGTAATTGCATGCTTTTGCCTGTTAAAAGCAAGTGAAGGAGGCAAGAATTCATAGAATCATAGAATCACCAGGTTGGAAGACATCCACCGGATCATCAAGTCCAACCATTCCCACCAATCCCTAAACCATGCCCCTCAGTACCTCATCCACCCGCACCTTAAACACGTCGAGGGAAGGCGTGTCAACCACCTCCCTGGGCAGACCGTGCCATTGCCTAATGACTCTTTTAGTGAAGAATTGGGGAATGCTGTTCAAAATTATTTCTTAATTATTAAGCTAACAGTCTCAAAGTATACCTGCAGCTCTCAATCCTTTCTTATCTCTGTCAGTTTGTGTCTGCTTTTAGTCCCCTCAAGAACATTTAAGAACAACCACTTTTTTATCAATCACAGCTTGCTGTCTGTATCAGGAATGCTGAGATCAATACCATATGCTCTACCTCTAGAGGAGGTCAGTGCATTATATGCTTAAAACTTATTGTGTCATCAGCATTTTGGTTTTAGAAATGGTAATATAACCCTGCAGCAATAAGAACCTTGCTGAAGACTTACACACTTGAAACCAGCAGGCAGTCTGTTGCTGTAATTTTAGCGTACTGTTGCTGATTGTTATGCCTGTTGGGTTGCTTTACATGTGTACTTCCTTTCTCTCTTTTCACGTGTCAGTCTTTGAGAAGTTTGGAGGGGCTTTAAGAGCAAAGTGGGATTCAGTAAATGCATAGATGATGGTCAGTGACTTTTGATATTTTAAATAAAAGGTAAAGTTTCAAAATGGAAAAAGGTGCTTTAGCATTTCTTCCCCAGCAGCTGGAATATTATAGTCTCTTGGTCCCATTCAGTCAGTTTTATAAATACCATATAAAGTGTTATATCACTACATTGTGAAATATAGTCTATATGTCTCAGCAATTAATTGATTAATTGTCTTTTCATCCTGTAATTATCCAACTGCCAAAATTAAAGATATGTAAAGTTAGGTTCTGGAAGTATATGTGTTTTTCAAGATTGGATGAGAGTTTGAGCAGGTTTAGGGCAGGTGTCCTTACCCATGGCAGGGGCATCGAAACTAGGTGTTCATTAAGGTCCTTTTTAACTCAACCCATTCTGTGACTTTAGTAGAACACCAGTTTGAAGTCATTGTTATTAGCACTAATCAGTGAATGTTTAAGTATTATTCTTCTTAAGAAAGCATAAAAAGATTTTAACAAAAGGTGGGATAAGTAACTTAGATAAAATTGCTGCTAGGGAGAAGGAGGTACACTGAAGCATTTTTATATGAAAGCATGTGATCACTTTTAGCTCGACTTCACTTGAAAAGCTATATTTGTCCATCATAGCAAGCATTTGTCTTTGTTGAGAATGATTTTTATCAGTGTGTGTCACTGACCATAAATGCAGTAAATCCTAAATGAGAGTTAGGAACCTTTCCTTCTTTTCTGTAACTTCTGCTAATCTTTTTTCCTGCTGCTCAAAACATTGTGTTGTCATAGGGTGTTATCGTTCACAGGAAGAAGTACTAAATTCTTGATGTAGACTTATCTTAGTGACTTCAGGAAATGGCAACTCCTAACTCCTTGTGGATTTTATGGAAAATTTTGTTGTCCATGGTACAGAGAAATAGAATGCCCATGACACAACACGTGGTGGCCGTAGCCATATAGGTGCACAGTTCCTTGTTTAGATTTGCATTCATTCTTCACAGTAAGCAGTAATTTACAGATAGATTACGTCATCTTATAGCTACAAGGGCTGAAGCAAAGGTCAAGATAAATCTCCTTAAGAAGGAACAGACTGCAGTATTGTAGTATCTTTCTTTTTATCTGCTTTGCCTTTCATCAAACTCTTAAAAAAAAAAGAAACTTTTTTTATACTATTTAAATGCAGTAGGTGCTTGTTTTGAGTACTGAAACTGTAATCTTAATCACACCTTATCCAATTAAACTGTGCATTTCACAGAAATATTATCTCAAGGCATGGACAAGAAAAGCTACAATAAACTTAGTAATCAGTTCTTTGTGTGATCAGCAGCCTTAAGGTGTTGTGGAGTTGTTTGGGGGTTTTTAAAATTCTTTTTATTCCTTTTTCCTTAGAACCTAAGTGAAAGAGATCCTATGAAGAAGTTCTGGTCTCTGTAACAGAGCTTTCTACTTGGTGGAGGAGTATTATGCTTTTGAGATCTCAGGGAGTCCAATCACCTGCCAACTGAATTAATTCTTGAACAAAATCCATAGGTTTCCTTCCTAAAGACTTTTTTGCAGCTGTTATTGGGTTTTCATTTTAATTCTGTGAAATTTAGGAATGGAGAGACAGAGCAGTCATGCTGTAAGTGTATGCAGGAAGAAATAACAAAAGGAACAAAAGCTAGGCTTCCTTTCATACATTGTAAGATAGCAATCCCATTGGTGTTTGAAGGAAAAAGAGTCAATCAGAAAATTATTGTTGTGTTTGAGTACAGGTGTACTTGTTAGATAATTGAAAATTGTAGCCAACAGAGTTATGGAGTGTATTCCTTCACTTAAAGGAGATATTTTGTGCATAAGGTTTTATCTCATAGCTTTTTACATAGAATCATAGAATCACCGGGTTGGAAGAGACCCATCGGATCATCAAGTCCAACCATCCCTATCANTAGAGAGCAATGAGGTCTCCCTTCAACCTCCTCTTCTCCAGGCTAAACAACCCCAGCTCTCTCAGCCGTTCCTCATAAGGCCTGTCTTAAGACATTCCTAGTCTGAAAGCAAATTTTCATTGCACTTCATTTTTCATATAGCTATCCAGTAGAAGGCTGGGAGTTGGCTGCTAATGGTATACAGTTTTTCGCTTATAAGTTCTCCCTTAGAATAATTCTCTTGAGCCTCAATTTTAAGTAACTGATACCTTGCTGAAGAAAACTGATTGCTGGTTATTTCTCCTGCTCATTTTGATTTAATAGCTTTTATTATGCAACTTTTTGTCTTTTCTGGGGTTGAATTACCCCAAGAAATCTTCAGCATATTCAGACCTCAAAAAAATTCCATTCCTGCAAGCTGCTATGTGCCCATTCATCTCGGAGATCTTGAGAATGCTATTTCATGCAGAATTGGGATCTTTGTCTTAAATGTGTTTATCTGCTCTCTCTAACTCAGCATTTCCGTAGAGAGATATTTGTATTTGAGAAGTTATATACTGATGTGTCATTGCTTTGCTATTTAAATATGTATTTAAGGTACTGGATTAGCACTGAGTTCATGTTTCGAAGATTACAGCATTCCTGCAAAATCTTTAACAACAGTGAGACCAAACATTGTGAGCTTTGTTAAGGTAAGCAAAGATCCAGTAAGTTTCAGAATGGTTCAATGTTATCAAAGCTGATCTGAGGTTCTGGGAGTTTTTAAATCTGACGTTGTTGATTAGGGTCAGATTTCAGTCTTACCAAAATTATCTGTTTCAGTTTTGTGGAGACCTCTAATATCTCAGTTGACATAAATGGATTTAGATCTATGGCATGTGTGGAAAATGATTGTGAAACTGAAAACCTTTGGCTGGCCTGTAGGTTAAACATATATATNATATATAAAAAAAAAACAGGATGTATGCTTTAGTGTTCTTACCTTTCTATGACAGTCATTGCATTTGACATTATTACTGCACTGCCCAAAGAAAATAAACTAGCTCTGTTATTCTTTGCTTTCATTATTTGGGTTATTTTAATGAATAATTGTAAATTATTATTCTGTTGAAGTGTGCTGCAGCTGACAGCATTTAATTCTGCTCTCCTGTTTTTTTCATAATATAAGCAGTAGCTGAGTTATTTTGTTGACATTCTCTTTATATTACTTTTATTTAAAATCAATAAAGAAGCCATATTAAATAAATGTATTTTTTAAACTGTGTGCTTTGTTTTTTTTCTGTAATTCTGTCTATGCTGACATTCTTCGTAGGAAAACAAATAACAGCAAAAATGCTGTATGTCCCTTGTTATTTTGCAGTAATGTTGGTAAAGGAGTTTATGTATTAGTTTGTTAGGAAGGCTTTTATATGGATAATAGAACCTATACAATAGAAGTCAGTTAAGTCTGATGCCATGTGAATTTGGAAAAACGATGAACTTTTACACAAGCTGTGCTTGCTACTGTTTTGTGTTAACTGTCTGGAACTGTAATGGGAAGGTATGAGAGAGACTTGGTTTTAAACTCTAAAACCTGATTAATGTTTGTAGCTAACCCACAGCATGCTGTCAAAAGGAATTTTTCCTCTTAACAGTGAACTTAGAATAGTGTAATTAAGCATTTCTTAAGTTAATTTTCTTTTATAGAATAGCATTAAAATGTAACAACAAATCCTGTTTTCACTTACAACTTTCTGATTCCATTGTTAAATACAGTGGAAGTCCTTGTAATAAGCAAGGATGTGCCAAGGAATTGTAAGAGGGGTATCTGGCATGATCAGTGGGATTTCCAAACAGGAATTTTAGGTGTTGGTCTGGACCTCTGTAGGTGGCAGATGGACCTTAATGGCCCAGAGATGTCTTGGTGGATGAGCAGGGTCAACATGCATGGGAGGCTGTGAAATCCTGAGCTGATGTTGATGTGCAGGCATGTGATATAAGGGAAAGGTTAGAAAAACTTAGAAGGCTTGGCTCGCTGAAATATGCACTGTCTGCTAGTAAAGGCCTTGAAGACCCTGGATGTTGACAAGGGAGGAGCTCATTCACAGAAATTCACTGATAAGGGAAAGCTGGAATGTGCACAACAGTAGAAGGCTGACTGCACCTGCAGCTGACTGCAGCTCAACCAGGATGAGAATGCGCCTGCGCACAGGACTGGGTTCAGGGACAATTCATGAGGAAGATGAAGACTACTTCAGCCCTGAGCTCCAGACCGCAACACCACGCCTGCACAAGTATAGAAGCAGCTTCTCAAATCTAATTATAATAATAAGAGGGGAAAGGTCATGAATATGTAATAGACACTTATGAATAGTCATGTATTTACACTATAACTCTCTGCTTGTTAGACCGTACGGTGTGCGAGTTAGAAGGATTATCCCCTCGCACCTGCCGGTGAATAAACGCATACCTGCTTTATAGCCCTTAATGGAGTTATAGAGATTTGATTCCACAAAACAATGTCTCAATAGCTGGTTAAAGCTCTGTATATTAATTGTTCTGCAATTATTCCTGCTACAGAGAGGAATACAAGAAAACTGCCTAAGCAAGATTAAGCCAAGTGCATTCTTTGAGGCTAAATCTTATATTTCTGATTTAATCTTAATTATTGCTTTTCACCTGTTTGTACAACTTGTTCCTAATTACAGCAAACTATTAAGGTTAATGCTTACCTTGAACAAGCTGGGTTTACCTGTTGTCTTCCTGATGGCCATGCTGACGGGAGAAGGCTTACAGAATTTCCCTTCATAAACACAGAAACTTCTTCGACTGTGATGATGAAGACAGCAACATCACTTTAGCTTTAGTATGGGGTAAAACCCTAACAAATTGGTATTGCTAATCTAATTGAGAATCAGTGGCCATAGTTTTTCTATAGGGATTTGTTAACCTTTTGTCACCTGATCAAATTTGATTCATGTAGCTATTGACAATGGAAAAAACATGCACTCATTTTTTTTATTCTTTTGACTGAAACAGGTGCTCTTTCTTTTTTAGCATTAGCTTTTTAGTTTATTTCATTACAAACTGTCAGTTCCATTGCTAAAGTAGAGAACATTTGCAGTCATCTCAGTGCCATAAACACACATTGAAGCTCAATGACCTGGACTACAAGTTTGGTCAGAAGAGTTTCAAAATCTAAACCAGGGTAGATGACAAATGACAAAAAAGGGAGAATGCTGTCAGGGTGCTTTTTGAGTCTTAGACCTGTGAAATTTGATGCTTCCTTATTTCTGTTGCATATGTGCAGAGGCCTGCCTTTCCTCCTTTCTTGTGAAGAGATATATACTGTGTACTGGATGTACAGAATGCAGTCCTGTTCAGTTAGACCATATTTGACTTCAGTTTTGGTGTCAGGAGTTGAGCTAAGGTGTTTGAAAACAAGTTGTTAGTGTGTTCTTCAAGCTAAGAGACACCTTGATCGTTAATTTAAAAAAAACCCAAAACACTACAGTTAAATACTCTCATTAAAGACTTATATAGATAAAACCTTCCTTTATAAAAAAAATGTTCTTACTGGGAGAAATAAATGACACCGTGATAAAAAATCAAGTAATATTTCTATTATTTTGAAAAGCTTCATCATCAACCCCTTTGGCTATAAATTTTAATTAGGATAAGTGGCAGATTTTGGATATGTCCTGGTTGGCTTCTCATGTCATTCTTTGGGATCATGGGGAAAGACGGTGGGTGTGAGGTTCCTGTATCAGAGTGACAAGCAAGTCCCCAGGAGACAGGCACTCTGATACTGCAGTATAGAGATGGCATTGCTAGAAAAACAAAAAGGCTGTCTGTGCACAGACTTTTGAAGAAAAGGAATGTAACTATGGTGGTGTGTGTTGTGTGTTACCATGGTGCAAGTGCTCAGAGTCTTGGGCTGCTCCAGGCAAAGATATTTTGCAAAGTGACCCCTACAGGAAGCAGCAAGGATTGGCTGCTTTCAGTACTTCATATTATACCATATATTGCATATCAGTTCAGGAAGTCTTAGTTCTTGAGAAGGAATATTTGTCCATGTCCAGAACTGGCATAGGAGGTAGCTCACTGCTGCCAAGGTAGTCTTCTCATCTTGTTTTTTGAAGAGTGGATGCTCCCACTCTTACTGATCTAATATCCCATATAACTAATTTTCTTAATTTGTTTAAAAATACTTTGTGTTCTGCCTGCAGATTTAATGAGTAATGAGTGCAACTACTTCCAATGAGTTTTCAGATATGTTTCCCACAGTCTATATGTTTAAGAGTTTCTTAATTGTTTACCCCCCTGATTTTTTGTGTTGTTCCTAGCGCAAAATTTGTTGGGCAGATGTTTTAAAAAACGTCCATTATCAAACACGTACCTGGTAACAGGAACTTCCCATTTACACTAAGTTGGGGATTTTGGATGCTTCTGTTTAATCAATTAAAAAAACGCAAACTCACTCTCACCAAACTACCTTTTGTCATGATCCTTAACGGAACTTTATTATGAATTGTATGTATGTAGTTATCTATGGCCAACTAAATAGCTTTGATAGAAAAAACAAATGTGTAGCATATTTGTAAGACGGGCAAAGCTTATTTGTCTGACTGCTGCCAGTTTGAATTGATATGGGTTTGGAAATTGTATTTTTTTAAAAAATGCTAGTTTGTTTAAAATGTAGTAATTAAAAATTCTGAATATTAAATGAATGTTCCTTCTGGAGAGTAAATTCAAAAAACAGAACAAAAATTCCAGTATTAAACTATAAATTTTCCCTGAATAAAGCTTTTATCTAATTTGAACACTTTTAGATTTCCTTATAATACTTCATAGGAAAAGTGTATGTTTGTATTTTAGTGGTAATGCCCAAGTAACATGATTGTTTCCTGAAATCCAGGGAAATCATAAGCCCTGCGTTAGTGTAATCTATTAGATGGAAAACTGTATGACTCTTCCTTGATTGATAAGCCCATATTTAATGATTGAATCCTCTTTTCTATAAATATTATATATACAACTTAAAATTGAAACAATTTGACAAGCGTACCCTTCCCTGGGTAAAGTACAAAAGCTGGCTAAATGTCCAGGCCCATAGAGTTGTGGTGAATGGAGTTAAACCCAGACCTCAGTGTGTGGGCTGCTTCTGTTTAATACCTTTATCAGTTATCTGTACAATGGAATTGAGTGCACACTCAGTAAGTTTGCAGACAACACCAAGTTGTGTGGGAGTATTGGTCTACTTGAGGGCAGGAAGCCTTTACAGAGAGATCTGGACAGGCTGGATCAATGGGCTGAGGCCAACTGTATGGGTTTCAGTGAGGCCAAGTATCAGGTCCTGCACTTGGGTCACAACAACCCCATGAAGAGCTACAGGCTTGGAAATGAATGGCTGGAAAGGACCTTGAATGGCAGAAAAGGACCTTGGGGTGCTCATAGAAAGTCTGCTGAAAATGAGCCAGAAGTTTATCTATGCGTCCAGGAAGGCCACCCTGGTTTGTATTAGAACTAGTGTGGCCAGCAAGACTAGGGAAGTGGTCATCTTCCAGTGCTCAGCATTGGTGAAGCCACACCTTGAATACGGTGTTCAATTTTGATCTCCTCGTTACAAGAAAGACATTGACATGTCTGGACACCTTACAGGTGTCCAGAGAAGGGCAACAAAGCAGGTGAAGTCATATGAGAAGCAGCTGAGGGAACTGGAGTTGTTTAGCCTGATGAAAATAAGCCTGACCTTATTGTTCTTTACAACAACCTGAAAGGAGGTTGTAGTGAGGTGGGTGTTGATCTCTTCCCTCAAGTGACAGAACAAAAGGAAATGTCCTCAAGTTGTGCCAAGTGAGGTTTAGACTAGATACTAGGAAAAATGTCTTTATTGGAAGGGTTGTCAACCTCTATAACCGGCTCCCAGTGAAATGGTTGAGTCACCATGCCTGGGGGCATTTTTAAAGACATGTAGGTGTGGTGCTTAGGGAGATGGTTTAGTGATAAACTTGGCAGTGTTACGTTTATGATCGTACTTGGTCTTTTCCAATATAAATGATTCTGTAAAAAATATGACTCTTCAGAAAAGACTGAAATATTCTTTGGGGAATTTATTCCACCTACATTTCTTACAATAAATGTTCTTAATAAAGCCTAATCTGCATTGCTCCTTTTTATTTTCCTTTGTTTTTTTCCCCCAAAGCTAAATGTGCCAGACATTGTAATGAATTCATTATACATACATGTCAGAATTGGCTTTGACTCTTCACATTTGCTAAAAGGTAATGAACTAGAACAATTGACAATTGATGCAGATTTCTTACTGTGAAGGCAATTTCTTTAATTTGAACAGATGACCCGAGTATAGCGTCTACTACCATAACCATAGATGGTGTGCAAGGAGTATTTAGTGAGAGGAGTTTCTTAGTATTTTTCTTTTTCCTTCTTTTGACAGAAATAGATGACATTTGATTTTACAATTACTTTAAGCCAGGAATATTTTTGTCAAGGACAGTGTTTCATTAATAGAAAACCCTAAATAATCTTGACACCAAAATCTAGAAATATGAAGTATGAATTATTCATGTGCAGTATCTTTACAGTTACCTTGTATAATGATCATCCCACAATATACCACAAATAAATTGCTGATTGAATTAAAATAGGAAAGGCAAACTGGAGAGCATAGGGATCAGGTCCTGGAGTGTGAAACTGTCTTTTAAATTTAATTCTGTAGTCAAAGTATGCTAATCTATTTGCATTTCTATTTCCTTTTCATTGTTACGAAAGCATAAGAATTTTCATCTCATTATTCCAATTTTATCTCTCCAATTTTATCCTGTTGAGATTACAATTTTATAAATATCAGTGAAAATACCTGGAGTTATATTTTGCGCTGGAAGTGTCAAAACTTGGTGTGTGTCTGAAATGCACACTGCAATGATGATAAACATGGCTATTAGGGTAATTTATTGGGTGCTGACAACATGATATAAAACAGGAAGACATGGCCTGTGTTGTAAAACAGCTTGTAAGGGTTAATTGCTGCCTCTGGCTTAGCAGGAATACTAATAGAAAAAATCCCTACAATTCAGTTTGTAGTTAAGTTTCCTCCTGTGGTAGATGTCAGGATTTGTATGAGTGTTTGGGTAACACAAAGACTAATAGAGGAAAAAAGAAAGAATTGGAAGAAAGAAAAAAATAAACCCACAAACTCAGAACTACCTGAAGGATTCTGGAGTTTCTGTACTAATCTCTATATGGTATTTGCCTTGTATCTGGGTGCCTTACATGAATTACTAACGTTTGTCTGTAAGCTATGATACTTGCCTTGTCCTTTTTCTGAGTTTAACTAGGAAAGCAAAACAATGAAAGCAAGTCAACAATGAAAGCAAGTCAATACATTTCATTTTCCATGCTGTGCAAATGCTAGGACCCTGTGTGACATCCTGTCCTTGCTAACCTCTAAATTTAGATGTCCCAGAAGAGAAAGAAAAGGAAAAAACCAAATGAGGAGGAATCTGTCTTTGTTATCCCATGTAAGAACTTCTTTTGCTAAATGAGAATGAAGGACTACATGGCAAACTAAAGCTGCAAATTATTAAAGGAAGCCAAGCTGGATGTCTTTAAGTAGTTCCTCTATTAGTAGTTCCTCTATTCTACTAATGTATAAAATCATGAGTATCTAGTTCACTAACACAAACATGAATCTTCTGTCTGAAGACATCTTTATAAAGGCTGGCTTATTGCAGTCCTAAAAAGTGCTGCCTACTTGGAGAAAAAATGGCCATCCCCTTCATAAGCAAGCATATTTGAAGGCTGATGAAATATGTTTTAAACTGGAAGCAAAAAGAAATCCATAAAGTCACAATTTTAGATCCAGTAAGCTATATCTTTTGTTATTCAACTTCTTTGACCTATAATGTTATGTATTTCTTCTCAGATAAAATTTCAGATGGTCTCTGTGCTCTCCCTGCTAGCTCCTGAAGGCTTGTTAGCACCAAGCAACTTATCCCAGGGTTTGCAGTTCTTCACTTTTCTTGCCTGCATGAAGCAATAAAGTTGTGCAGATACCGTTCAAGTCAAAATTCAAAAGGAATGGAACCTGAAGTTACACATGTTATTTAAAACTCTACATCATTAAAACAATTTGATTTAGCAAACCTTAATATACAAATTGTGTCCAAATTAGAGAAAGGTGCGAACTAAACATTCATTTACTCAAACTGTGTAAACTGGAAAAAAATCACTAGATGTATGCTTTTCTATTCCTAGTTTCCATTCCAGTACTGAACAAATGGACATTTAAGTAAAACACTGGTCTTCATCAGAGTTGTAGAAACACTGAAGTGAAACTTCTAACATTTTAACAAAAACCACCAAAGAAATCAATAAGAAAGTAAGTGCAGAAAAGATGAACTCAAGGAGGTAAGCTTCCTGTGCATTTACCTGTGGGTTTGTTGTTTGTTTTCTTTTTATTATTTTTTTACTGGGTCCCCATTGCATTTTTTTCAGATCTAAATTTATCATTCCACTATTCTTTTTATATTTGTGTCTTAGCAGACACATTTTTTTCTGACAACAGTTTGACTGCATGGTGGTGAGTGGCAAAGATTATTCCTGGCACATTAATTACAAGTAAAGTTACAAAAGAGATCTTGTAACTTTTATTAAATTCATTAAACAGTGGTAAAACATGTTACTGCTAAGGTGGTGGTCTAAACGTGCTGCTGTCCATACACTCCTTGCAAATTTTCTACTAATATAATAAAAAATACCAATCGTGATACTTCACCATCCCTAGTAGTGATGAGATGGTGAAATGAACTTTTTAGGGAGATACTGAGATTTGCTTCAGTAAACCTTGGAGTAGTAATTTGGGGTTTTTTTAAATTCACTTATAAATGCAAGAAAGACTACTGCTGGTAAATTGTTTAGATACACATTTAGAAAGGCTTCACGGAAGCTTGGGTCTTGGTAGCAATATTCTCCTTCATACAGAATTTTTTAAGAGAAAAGCAGAGATGAATTTTTTGGGTATTTTTAAGTCTTATGAGCTGCAATACTTGCTTATCTTAACCCAAAGCAAAAATTTAAATCCAGGGCTTACATTCATAGCAGGTGAAATGGCTACACTGTTATTGCGCTGCTGGTGGTAATAGGAATTATGCTGTCAACCAGCTAAGGACAGATAGCAGTAGTTGGGTGTGAAACCAAGCTGTCATTTCTCCAGCTCGTTATTCAGTGCATAATCACAGAAGGTCTGTTGTCAGGAGATTAAGGAACTCTAAATGGAGCTAGAGATCATGCCAAAAAAATTGCCAACTCTATACCAGCTGTTAAAGGGTTTAAGGTAGCTTGCCTGGCATAATTTTCAGAAAATGTAATTAACCCTCTTTCTGACGGTCATAAGAAAGACTATTAAGCCGATTAAAGAAAGAATTGCTGGAAAATACAATTGTACTACTAATTCACTGGCAAATTAATTTTGTAAACTATATCCTAAGAAAATTATTGATATACCTTACCAGTTTATAAAAAGTAAACCGCATTGGGAAGCATGGTGAATAGTACTAAATGGTGTAGCAGAACTCTGAACATTTTTCTCTTTTTTTTTAATACAGAGATAACTTGAGCAGCCATACCAAAGTGCACTGCATGGAATTGACTCATGATGGTAATTAACAAACTCGGCAACTAAGTGTGCAGCCATCAATCATCCTAAAGAATTAAAGAAAAATCAATTAACAATTTAATTAAATGTCATTTGATGACCTCAGTTATTCTCTTTAAATAAGATCATCATTTTGCTTCCCAGTTTAGGATTTAGACCAATTATTTAATTAAAATGCCAATGAAATATTGATCTACTGAAATCTTTATTTCTAGGTGTTTTAAATACAGATTATCAAATTATCTTAATGACTATATATCCCATGAGATATGAACAGTGGTGTTCCTTTCATTTTATGGAAGGTTTTTAACTTCTGGTGTTATCCTTATGCTGTAATATTGAGGTATTTTCTGGCAGAAGGACACTCAGGATATTTTTATCTGTTCCTCTAATTTACAGCTGTTATCTCAGGGCTATTTTTCTTCTACTTGTCTACAGTCCTTGTCCCTTTTCTTTCACTCTCCTCTGATCACAAAGCACACTGACTGAATGACTAGTTTTTGTCCATTGTTTTCTAAATGTCTTTGCTGTTGTGGTTTGTCCTTTCCTTACATACATCTCAGTTCTTGACTGATTTCTCTCTCTTGTCTATGGGAAATTTTGTTTTCCCATATTAAGATTTTGGATCTACATGATTCTGTTATCACTTAGTTCAGACATTTAGGTTTCATGGGGGTTTTTTTCCTTAATGCAATTAGATTAATTGAAAATGGAATATTGTCCTGTTTAAGCAATATACATCACTCAACTTCCATGGGTTTGTTTCATTGGTTTTTAATTTAAAAATACATTTTTAAAAAAATCTGCAGAGTTGTAAAGCATCCTCTTGCACTTGCACGATCCTATATTTGTGCTAGCAAAAAGTAAAAAAAGAAAAATGTAAAAATGAATGTAAAAAGAAATGTTGAAATTTAATATTACTTGAATTCTTTCTTATATTCTGCAAAGAAAGAAGAAAAATACAAAATATAAAATAAGACAGTATATAAGCAGTCCTGTCTTACTGCTGGTTAAGATAGTGGAAGACCTAATATGAAAGTAGTAATTACCACCCTCCCTGCTTCTGAATTCTGCCCTGGTGCACAGAAGCATTTGTAATGAACATGTATTTCACCACTGATGTAGTAGAAGTTTCTGCTAACAGAAAGTTAGCAGCATTATGATCATTGTTATGGAGAAGAAGAGAGGAACTTGGTAACTTGATCTTAAGAATTTCCTCAGTATCATTTGGCACTAGGACAAGCACAAACATATCAAGGAGAAACGCAAATCCAGGCTAATAGGAACTAGTTAACATGGGTATTTGCCACAATGAAATGTATTGCAAATCCTTGAACAATCTCTTGAGTACATTTCAGGAAATCTTCCTTCATATGTATATCACAAATGTAATATGTTTAGATATTTCTAAGAGGCCCTGCTGATCATGGTTCATGGGGAGGGGTATGGAGGAAGAACATTTGTTAAATGCAGGTTTAGCTCATCTTAAGGTATCCCTATGTACCAGTGAAACCTGTATGAAGGTTCTCCTTTTGGCAGTGGTCACCAGTAGGATATTGGGCTACATGGACTCAGCGTAACAGTTATTAAATTACCTGGAGAAATCATTTAGTCATGAATACAAATAGAGCTCAATGCACCATCTTCCTCTGTGTCTCTTGAAAGTCATTCATTAGACTAACTTTTTTAGTTTAGACTGG
The DNA here is from genome assembly GCA_013389865.1 of Piaya cayana. Classification (NCBI taxonomy): domain Eukaryota; kingdom Metazoa; phylum Chordata; class Aves; order Cuculiformes; family Coccyzidae; genus Piaya; species Piaya cayana. The sequence continues at coordinate 98,212 of WAAB01021045.1, read as the reverse complement.
TAAAAATGAGGAGGATGCATGATGTGATATCTCAGTAAGTGATGTATTGAAGGTCACATTAAATATTTACTGTGAACAAACTGAAATATGCTGCATGAGGCTTTGGGGACTAGAGGCCTCATTTGTAATATCCATGAAAGCCAGTTTAACATTCAAAGCTCCTGTTTCTTCTGTTGCATTTGTATATAAACTATAATAGGCATCAGAATACACAGCCAGAGAGCTAATGATTTTTTAAAAAACAACAAACAAAAGTGAATAGGAGTACAAAATCTATGTGAAGATCTGAATTAAAAACAGTTGTTGTATACAGGGTGCACTCAGTGTTTGTACTACAGAGCATATAAGGCATTTGTGCCATGATACATTTGGTACTGCAAGACAGTTGATATTAGAGTTTGATGTCCTAAGTAAATCTTGCCCACAGTGTATGTAGTTTTAATGTACTAAAATATACTTGAAATGTAAATTAAATTGGTTGTCATATGCTTTGGAACATTTTACGTCCTCTTGTCTGCCTATATGTCTTCTGGATATGCTCACCCTTGAACACTTTTAAACATCTTGTTTCTCTTAAGCAATCGTAGTCAGCTGTTATATGTCCATTTTTATTTCACTTTTAGACCTTTATACTGCACCCTGTCATTATGTGCCACTTCACAATTTATTTTGTAACATTCAACTATAAGACAAGGACTGTATCTTGCAGTTTTCTGTACTAATCCAAAATGATGTACGGCATGATTTAATAGACCAGGTCATGAGGCAGGGTTGGTTCTGCTAGCTGGAGCTTATTTATACTGCTTTAAAATGTACATTTATCCCTTTTTTTTTTCCTGCCTTTAAACGTGGTGATTTTGTGATTTCACAGTTTCATATTGACTGAAGTCATGGGTTTAAAGCTAATTTTATTGTAAGAGTACAAATCCATTTTTTTCTTTTAAGATTTTTTTAATTTGAATTTTATCATAGTCTTAGATGCCTGAAATGGGAATTTTTTAATTTATTTTTTTTTTTTTGTCTAGACTCTCCGTCTCCCAGTTGCTCAAACAAGCATCTGGCTGTGTTAAACTTGATGAAAAATATCTTTTTACAGTGTTTTATGTGATTTTTATAATGGTGGTTTGCTGGTTGTTTCTTTCAGTTCAGTCATAAATATTTATCTTTCTACAGGCACTATATTTTGAGGTTTAGTTTTTGTTTCTGCTGCTTTTATGTTAATTCTTGCACATTGAATTCGCACAGACATTGGAAATTGGGTAGGTTCTCCTGGCAGAGGAATCAATAACACTAAAGACTGCAACTTATTTATCAATTCTGTTGATGATGTATGATCTTGACTAGTTTCTTAGCCATCTAAAACTATAACAGTACTACAGCCAAAACATATCAATAATTATTTTTATCATTGGAAGAGAACAAATTTCATGTTGATGCATGTTATACATCTATTGGAAAAAGTATTGCAGACTTACTAATCTTTTTTCCAGGTAGAGCTTTAGGTAAGTTTCTTTAGTTACCCTAAATTGAATAGACAAAGATTTATTTATGCAAAGTAGCCTAATGTTGTCCCCCCATAAGTAGCAGCTACAGCAGTATTTACACTACCATGACATGTCCTGTCTCTGTCTCATTTCCTGCTTCACCTCCTGTTCTGAAGCAGTTAGTGTGTTACACTGCTCAAATGTCATGAAAAATCATTTTTTTCCCAAAACAAGTTTATTAATTCCAAATGCAGTTGTAAATCCTGGTTTATCTACAGTTTACTGAAATTTGAATTATTTTTTGCTGTTTGCAACTTTGTTGTATGTGACACTTAACATCTTTTCCTCATAGATTCATAAAGTTGTAAATGTAATGTGTTCTCTTCTAAACCACTTCCAAACAGAGTTGGTTTTAAAACTTTTAGTTTGCCATGGGTCACAGTTTTGTGCCTGTGTCTTTTCCTTCTTCAAGAAACAATAGATATATCTTGCTATGTAAAAGAAGGGGGTTTATTTGTTACATGGTCTTCTACTTTATATTCTTTTTACCACTTCTATAAACTTTGATTTTTGTTAAGTATTTTAGCATATGCTCTCTGTGAAAGATATAACATTGTATGAATTTTATTGTGCTGTTTAAAATTGTGAAGACATCCTGTTAAGTGTAGTAAATTGTTTTAATATATGGTGATGACTATTAAGAATAATATAGGAACATAAAGCAACAGGAGCATATATTTATAGTGGGAAGTTTTGTGATAATTATCTTTCACACTGTGTGATGAATGTTTTAGTGTATAAGTGGTAGCAATTTCTCAGTGATAAATCTCTCAGGTATTATAAAGGCTAGGAGCAAAACTTTCTCATCAAAAGCTGTCATTCTCTTTTGGTACAGCTATTTGTAAAGGCAGCCTGGAAAATGAGTCTTTCTTTATAATGACATCTGAAGTTTCACAGCATGATTTCTTATCAGTATTTCGTTTTCTTATCAGACCTTGCTAAAGGTAGTTTATCTAGCTTCAGACTTACGTGGAGATCATTAGTGTAGCCAAACAATGATAACACACTGAAATTATCTGAGTTGTGGTTTATACTTCCACCATATAATGAGAAAGGTTTGACAAAACCTTTACCTTCCCACTGCAGTTTTCCTTGAAGTGCATGTGAATGTTATTAATCTGAAGTTTCATGATACACTTTTTCTATCATCCTTCCTGAAAGGTAACACACATCTCACTTAGCATGAAAATTTGGTCATATTTAAAGAATATTTAACAGAAATAGAACTTTTCTGGATAAAATTGTGACCTTGAAAACTTCTGGAACCGGTAGGGCTTTGTTACAGAAAGGTCACTGCTTCTGCTGTTAATCATAATAGACTGTGCCTACAGCTATTGTTAGCTTTTCAAAGTGAATTATTAAAGATATAGGAACATGAGAAGTATTTATTGCAGATCATTTTATCAAGCCAAAAGGGCATGAGTCATTTTGTGCAGACTACAGAAAAAGGGATGTTTTTTCTTCTGTACATTTACAGTAGCCTGTAAGTTTGTGCTTTTAGAATATCCCAGCTTAAAATCAATGTACTATTTAAGGAATAAGGATTTGATAAACCAACTGCTAAATATTAGTGTCTTCATTCACAAAGGTATCTTTAGGGTTCTTTACTCCAATGCATTTAAGCTATGTCGTCTGAAATCTCTCTGCATACTTAAGCAGCTCTGTCTTCTGTGTTTCTGTATTTTTGGAAACATACAGGATTTCATCACAAAATCCTAGGGGCTATCTGTTAGATAAAGAAACGTATACTTGGCTGCCTTTTTATCTTAATTAAATCCTCATTGATGAAATGATGTATTGATTTATAGCTCACAGACGTGCCAGGAACTTGGGATTTCAGACTCACATGACAATACTAAAAATACGTCTGTAAAACAAAATGAAAATTGAATAATAATATTACTTTCCCAAAAAGCTCATCATTCTATTTCTATTGGGTTTAATTAGGTGAACCAAGTCCAGAAGAAAATGAAAAAAAAATATAATCAGAGTCATAAGAAAATAGCATTTAAGTGACAGAAATATATAGGTAGAGAAGACCAACTGAGACAGTTAAAAATATGGCCTCTTCCTGTTGTGTGCCCAAGTTGCTGAGCAGATAGATAGCATTTTCCTGGGAGGTCATGCTTGACAATGGATACCATACTGGGATGCACCAATTAGGAATTCCCATTTATAGGAGATGGCATGACCATTTGGAATGGAACATTGCCATATGGGATTGACTGGCTGGGTTTCCTATGAAATGATGTCTTGTTTTATGTATGACTGGAGATGGGTGTTTGCCTATTCAGCCTCTGGTACTTCAGAGATAGGCTCAGTACAAGTGCATTGTGTGGCAAAGGGGCACCAGGTTCCTTCAGAAAGCTCCAGAATAGGCTGGTACAACAGAGATAAGTACAAAGAAATGGTGAAAACTATGACTACTGATCATACTGTAAGTGCTTCTGTTTCTTTGACATTGGAGAGTTAAGGTAAGTGAATGCAAGTGCTAACTACATCATTAATTCAAGCACCCATTTAATTTGCTCAGATGACATGTAACTGACATGTTTATATTTTTATATATAAATATATACATATATATTTATGTATTATGTATTTTTAATGGGGGTTTTTTGCTATCTAATCTTCATTCTTAGTTGGTTGGATGTCCTAAGCTCCACAATTAGATAGTATTTTTATTAATGAATGCTTATTATTGGGTTATGGATATGAATGTTCCCCAAAGCATATTTACAATGCACTTTCTCTGAGTGTCAAATCAGAAAAATGTTAAACTTACTGTATTTGCTGAACACAGTTGATTGCGGATGCACTGATGATATGACCTTGCAGATAAAGCCACAACCGATGTCTGTTCTTGTAACATGACAAATAAATTTTAGAGAAATTTTATTCATTTTGGTCATCTGAAATTCACTGCTTAGACCTATACACAGACTGCAAATGAGAATGTGCATTTCATCTTTGGAAGTAATTTTGATAAATGAGTATTAATGTTACTTAGGAGTACAGAAGCTGGCAAGGTACAGTTGCACGTTGCTTTCTTTGTGTCAACATAGAACTTGAGTTTTAAAAATTTCTTCTTGGCAGTGGCTTATACAAATTTATTCCCTTTTTAAAAAACATCTTCACTTTCAATATCTGGCTCGCTTAGGAAGGTTTTTTTTGCTTTGCCATTATGGAATCATAGAATCACAGAATGATTCAGGTTGTAAGGGACCTTAGCAATCGTCTAGTTCCAAATCCCCTTCTATGGGCAGGAATACCTTCCATTAGATATGGTTGCTCAAAGCCACATCCAACCTTCTTGGATACTTCCAAGGATGGAGCATCCATGACTTCTGTGGGCAACCTGTTCTAGTGCCTCACCACCCTCAGTAAAAAATATCTTCCTGATATCTAATCTAAATCTACCCTCATCCTTTGACTGCATTCCGTGATAAAGAGACCCTCCCCGTCTTTCCTATAGGCCCCCTTTAAGCACTGAAGACTGCTAGAAGGTCTCACTGGAGCCTTCTCTTCTCTAGGCTGAACAAGCCTAGCTCTGTCAGCCTGTCCTTGTATGGAAGGTGCTCCAGCGCTCTGATCTTCTTTATGACCCTCCTCTGGACTCACTTTAACAGGTCCATGTCCTTCCTGTGCTGAAGGGCCAGAATTGGATGCAGAACTCCAGATGAGGTGTCATGAAAGCAGAGTAGAGGGAGAGAATCACCTCCCTCAGCCTATTGCTGCTACTAAGGTATTTCAAGGAAAGTGATTTTTTTTGTTTGTTTGTACAAGTTCAAATCTTATTTTTCTGTCATTTCAAGTTGATAATTTATACATAAGGTGCTTTAACCAATACTTGCATTGGATTTAGTAACTTGTAACTTTGCATTTTTTTAATATGAAAACCCAATTAAGCATTGACCGTATAAGCTACTAAACTTTCTCCAAGAAGAAAAATAAGGAAAATAAATTTATTTGGACCTAGATAGAGGACTGAAATGATATATTGCAATACAGATGTTTAGAGAAGATGATAGTAATGATTTTATACTTGTACTGTACTTTAAGCTGGATTTTAGCAATGTTTTAGCTTTTACAGTTTTTACAGGCTTCCTGTTAGCACTACTATTTAATGAGAACAGTAGATGACATTGGTGGAAAAATGAGAATTCTCTTTTTCTGAGAGGCAAAACCAAAGGAACATTAGTGCACCTTAGTTTCTCACATGATATTAGCTTAGGAATCACTCTTTCTAAAGAGTCTAAGTACACCAAAATTCACTGTTTAATTAATGAGCCTGCAACAGTGTGTAGTCTATCACAGAGCTTCATTAGAATTTTTTTCCCACTGTGTAACGATGAATCTTGTAGCAGTTTAAGGCCATTTCTTCTTGACCTGTTCATCAAAAATGTTTCTGCTTTACAGATTTTAAACTTACTATTGAGTTGCACCTGAGCTCTTATTTGTATTTAAGAGTATTGGTTTGGTCCTGAGAATAAATAACTGATTAAGTTATCCAAAATAAGGATTGGTAGCACTAAGACGGTGACAATTATTAGAGTTGGTATTCCGAAGCCTCCTGTCTGGCCTTACCCTCATTGGCAAGATCTGAGGTCTCTTTGAAGGGCTGGTGTTTTACAGGGTGTTTTCAGGCACATGTGAAGTCCAGGAAGTAATGTTAGTCTTAGTACTTGAGGTTTAAACGAGTAAATCTAGACTATGTAAGCTATGGGGCCAGTCTGGGCACAAGCAGATGAGCCCCACCAAGTGGAACTCTGTTGCTTTCAGGGCCAGACACGTGTTAAATGGATTTCAAGCATTTAAATGTGAATTTGACAGGGCATTTAAACTGCATTAAATGTATGTGTGACAAAACAGACATCCAAATTGTTAGTAAATTCCTTGCTAGTAAATAGATCAGATAATACTAAAGACCCTACTATTATGTTTAATTCATCTTATGAATTGTGTGACAGATTTAGATGTGTAACTAGGCTGGATTCCTATGATTTGTATAACCTTAAAATTCAGGAAAAAATCTTGTATTTCTGAGTAACTTTGCCAGTTGGAGGCCAGCAAATATCTTGTGTGATAAGAACGGATGTTTTTCCAAGAATTCTGCCCATCGCATATGGGATAACTGAAACATAGGTGAAGTTGCGTCTGAACATTAATAGTTCAAACTGAAAAAAAAGCTCCTCTTGTTGTATTATATAGTGAATTTTATTTTTTAACTGATGTAGAATAATTTAGAACTAACTTAATGACTTTGTGTGACTGTTATTAGACATGAAAGGAGCTGCATTAGAATGCTCTCTCTGTTGAGAGGTTCTTTATAAATAGACATGGACTTTCTTTAGATAAGTGTATATATCAATATTAACAGGCATTTAAAATCTTGACTGTAATATGTTTCATAAATTTATTTCTGCCAAAGAAGGAAGAATGTCAGCCACTAGTAATGCCTTTGAAGCAAAGTAATCCAGAAAATATAGTATATAGCACTCCCAGAAGATGAAGGTGTGAATTTTCCCATACGTTGTCTTAATGGCAACATTTTCTACAAAATTACATGAGGCACTCCTTTCATATTTCATTACTTCTATTTGCCCAGCTTCAAAATGCCAAATGTGCCAGTGAACAGTACTTTAATATTCATGGGTTTCTGGGATGGCTTTGACAGTTGTCACCTAGAAAAATGGCTTAATTAGAAGGAATCTGACTTGTGATTTCTGCTTCATACTCAGCCACATACACAAACATGCAACATATAGCTTCTCATTTGTCTTCTACAGAAAATATAATCAATGAGTGAGAGTACTCTTTTCCTGTTACACTTGCCTATGCTGATTTAAAATGCATTTTCATCTATTAACATTACACAAATTGTGGGTGTATATATATACCGGAATCCACAGAAAAAAAAAAAAAGCCAATCAGCTCTGAAACTAATGGCTTAAAATTGTAAATATCAAAATAGCACGACTATTAATTAATGTTATCAAAGAGACAAATATAAAACTAAACCACAAGCAATTGCTTATCAGACAGTTTTGCTATTTGTGCAACAAAGGATTTTTTAAGAGACTGAAGAGGAAGTCAGACTGTTTTAAAACAACAAGAGTCCAGATGGGAAATGTGTTCATACTGAAGTATTAACAGAAGGGAGATAAACTAACAAAAGCTTTGAAAAGTAATTGGATTCATTTGTAAGGAACATCAAAAGCAGGGGCAGGACTTGTTCTTGAGCAAAATATTAGGAACTGTACCCCGGTGCAGTTTGGGGTTTTTATAAATTTTCATACACTTTAAAAAATAAGACTTTCAGTATGAAAACTTGAAAAGCATGTATAATAACTAGTCCTTTTGGTTCATCCAGTACTGATTAAAAATGAAGTGTTAATCAGAATGTGAGCAGGTACTTTGAAGGAAGTGTGTTATTTGGATCGCAGCAAAGTTCCTTGTTATACATTAGATATGAAAATGTAACCAGCTAAGCAGCTAAGCATCTTTAAGGTAAACAAGAAATTATCACAATCTTTTACATCAGATATAATATATTTTGTAAATGACAGTATCAAAATGAGGCAGGAAGTTTCCTCTACAGTCCTGGCACACAACATTTTAACAAGGATCATGAGTTCATGGGAATATAGGTAGAATCACGAGACTAAAGGGTTTTAAAAGCAGCTTTACTTAAAAGCAAACCAGTCACATGGAAAAAATACAGTTCCTCATTAGTTTAACTTAACTGTCTGTCAGTGAAGTGAGAAACTCCATATTCAAATTCTATACTACTCTCTCTTGCAATTGGAACTCTGGTTCCATCAAAACTTAAAGCAAGCTGCGAAATTTTACAATTAGATTTAATTTTAATTTTAATTAAATTCAAACATGAACAGGATTTAGATATTTATCACTATGGTGTCATGAGTTCCACTTGTGCTTCCAGCTCAAAGCAATAACTGACTACTTCACGTGTTACAATTAATGGAATTTCTTTTCTGTATCTGAATCACAAGCTAGAGGGATTGTTTTCGGTTTTACAACTCAACAAGAGATAAAATCCCAAAGCCTAGTGCAGATTTGTTATCCAGATTGCATTAAAATAATAACATGAATACACTTTACAGTTGTTTTCAATACAAGTTATGATTCCATATCCCCATTAGCTCTGACAGTGTACTGTGGCTGTATAGAGGTGTTGTTTTCTCTGTGTTTTATTCAGTGCTTTATTTGTTCCTCATAGCACTTGTGGCAGAGTTCTTAAGAGTCATATTTTGTATAAGCGGCAGTTGCTGTACACTGTGGGCATATCACAGAAATGGAATGTTGCCAGTTCTTGACCCAAACTATTTTCTCCACTAAATTCACAATGAAATTTCTCTAGTCAGAAATCAGTTGTTATACCAAACTAATGGTTCAGTACTAGTAGCAGTAAATCTGGGGCAAATTCATTATATTCTCCATAATTTCTTGTCCTTTTCTGTAGTGTAAGTATTGCTATGTTACTGTAGATCCTAAGCAACTGAGTTATTAATGTTGATGACTGAGTAGTCACATAGCCAAGATAGTAGCTCTATAGAGCTATCTTCATTCAAGACCCATTTCAGAAAAACAAATAACATTTTCTTCAGTCCATCTGTAGTCAGGGAAGCAGTTAGACACTTGTTTGAAATACATACCTAATTTCCTTAGTATTTAGTGGGTTGTATGGTATATGCACTAAGTCTTGGATTCTGAACACAAGGTTTAGACTTGATACGACAGTGAATCAATCCTGAATTTCTTCTTCAACTGCAAAATCAGCACAAGCATCTGATCTTTTTTTGATCTATTTTTTGGTGTAATTTTTTTTTTATATCAGCTGTGAAATTTGTGACAGTAGTCATTCATCTGCCTTTACAGTCTGTTAGGCTTATCTGAGTTACTTCAGAATAATTTGTTTGGATTTTAGCTACTCTAAGATTCTAATACGTGTTTTTGTAGATTCTAGAAATGTTTTAGGTTTTGTTAAATTATGCTTATTCCCTGTAAAAATTACTTTTTGAAGAAAGACATTTGACATGATACAGACATATTTAACCACAAGAGAGCCTTTACTGAACGGTAAATACAAGCTGAAGAAGTGGGCCTGTGTGAACCTCATGAGACTCAACAACACCAAGTGCAAGGTCCTGCACCTGGGTTGGAGCAATCTGTGATTTCAACAGGATTGGGGATGACATGATGAGAGTAGCTCTTGGAGAAGGACTTGAGGGTGCTGATTGATTGGGAAGTTTGACATGAGCCGACAGTGTGCACTCGCAGCCCAGAAGGCCAGCCATATCCTGGGTTGCATCAAAAGAAGTGTGGCCAGCAGGTCGAGGGAGGTGACTCTGCCCCTCTGTTCCTCTTGTGAGACCTTACCTGGAGTATTGTATCCAGTTCTGGAATCCTCAACATAAGAAGGATGTGGAACTGTTGGAATGTGTCCAGAGGAGGGCTTCAAGGATGATCAGAAGGCTGGAGCACATCCCATGTGAGGACAGTCTGAGAGAGTTGGGCTTGTTCAGACTGGAGAAGAGAAGGCTGTGAGGAGTCCTTCTAGCGACTTTCCAGTACCTCAAGGGGGCATGCAAGAAAATCGGTGAGGGACTCTTTACAAAGTGATAGGAGTAGGGCCAATGGGTATAAAATGGAGAGGGGAAGATTTAGAGTAGACATAAGGAGGAATTTCTTCACCATGAATGTGGTGAGGCACTGGCTCAGGTTGCCCAGGGGAGCTGTGGCTGCCCCTGGAGGTGTTCAAGGCCTGGTTGGATGGGGCAGCATGGTCTACTGGGAGGTGTCCCTGCCCATTGCAGGGAGGTTGTAATTAGATGATCTTTAAGGTCCCTTCCAACCCAAACAATTCTATGATTTTATGATTCTTTGAATGTACTCATTGTAGTCAGTGACACAGATAATTAAACCTTGTTGTTGCTGGACTTAAATATTGATCCTCTAAACACATTTGTGCGTGTGTATGTAAATTCAAATTAGCTTCCATTAACCTCAGGAAGAGTTCTCATAAAATTATATATGCATATGCTTTGCAGAAGTGGCATTTCAGTTTATTAGTACTCTAGATAAAAACCAGAGAATTAACTTGCACCTGGCATTAGATGAAATAAAGCCATAGCTTCTACTGAAATTGAAGTGATCTATATCAGCCAATTTTTTTTCCTTAAAAAAGTTGCATTTAGGCAATCAGTATGAGCAGTATTCAAGAACATCTTTGCCATTCAGAGGTAGGAAATAAAGGAGATTATAAAGATACTGAAGTAACTATCTTGGGATCCCAAGTATGCAAATATTTTTCTGCCTTTTTCACATAACACAGCTTATTGTGTTACACAATATATTTTATTTCAGAGTAATATATTAAAGTTTTCATTAAAAAACTGAAATTCTGTAGTTACTGTTGTCTGATGTAAGATGATCAAGACATTTTTCAGTGCTCTGGCACTTTTAAATAAAGAATACTAATAAGATTCTTTCATCATCTGTATGAGGAATAGGTCACTAGAGAATATAACAATCTTGGGTGACATGCCATTATACAGCAGGGACATGTCTGAGGAATTCTTTGATGCAGCAGTATTTCTTAACATGATTTGCCCAGAGATTATGTGAAATTTACTGTAATCCTGCACAGCTAGTAAATATGCCATCAGCCTGTCAGTTACATCGGTAAAGCTACCTTCTCCTAGATGTCAGTCCATAAAACTTTATATTGATTGAGTGAGTCACAGATTATTTCAGCTTTAGCCTTCAGTCTCTAATAAAAGATCAGAAAGACTTTGTTTATTCCTCATAAAGAGGATGTTAAATTTAAATTATGGCTAAGATATGATGAAAAAAATCTGCATAGTGTTCACATATGCTGTTCTCAATGCAATTCATCCTATATACATTCTTGTGAATAAACTTTAGTAAAGTGTGGCTATTTTTCATGGTCTTAAATTGATTTTGTTAAAAGTAGTAGTAGACTTCAGTGGAAATTCTTGAACTTTAAAATACAAACTGACATATTCCATCTAGAGTATGTATTACTACATGTTCAGGAAACAGCATGAAAGTGTGTGGAGGAAAATTGAACTTGCTGCTGTGATGTATACACTAAAAAACACAAAAGCAATGTGAAATACACTGGACTTTTGCTTTTTTTCTATTAACTACACACTAATTTCAGTGTATCTAGGACTGTAAAACAAAACAAGTTGTGCTTTCAGAACAGTTGCTCAGAAGAGTGACATTTTCAGTAGTGTACCTTTCCTACGTGACTGTTATTTTCCATCAAGCTTCCTTCTGTCTTCATAATACTGTATTATACACATGTTCCTGCATTATAGACATGCTCAAGGTTGATATAGTATTTTGAATAGATCCTATATTTTAGCTTATTTTCTAGTGAAGTAGAACTCATAAAAGGAGGGAGTTTAATTTTTTCAATAACAGGCATTTATATTCGTGTGTAGATATTCTTGGGCCATTCTCATGTTGTTTTGTACAAGTAATAGTATATTATTGTACCAAGTAAGCATACATTATTGTACTAATTTTAGTAAGAATAAAAGAGTAAGACACTGAGGTAACATCAAATATTAGGAACATACATGCATCATAGGCAGGTCCTTTTAATCTTCCATATTATTAAGAAAGACATTTGTTTAAATGTATTAATTTGAATATAGGCAAGCAAGGATAGATAATTTGTCGTGCCAGTAAATGGAGCACTAACATTACAGTGAGGCCAGTCATCGACTTCAGTGTTCCCCAGTGGCAGGTTTTGACCTTTTGTATAATGATGAGATTGTTAAAACTGGATGAATGTAAAAATGCAAATTCAGAAGAAATAATTGCAGTTTGCGTGTTTTGCCTCTCTGTTCCTTTGCAGCATTAGGAAGGGTTCTCAGGAAATATCTTAAGTGTTAGTAGCTCTGGAGTCAATCAAGATGAGAAGATGGTCTTTGGGAGTGTGCTAAAGATGTAAATCTAAGCTAACCCCTTTTAGCTACAATGTGCTAAATTTAATGTTAACAAACTCAGCAGAATAGCATGAAAATAACAAATTTTCAGTTTATGATGTTTCAGAAGGTTGTGCTGAACACTCAACAGTGCTTTGAATTTTAAATTTGGAGTTTAAATAATAATGATCATCCTGTGTACAACATACTTCACTTATGTGTTAACTTCCCCACATCTGAAATATATTCCTATTCTCTTTTAGAAAGATATGGTACAAGTTAATGTATGCCATGGGTCAATAAAGTACTATACCATCTCACCCATTTATTAAGGTCTCCTCAAAGTCACATCTCTTGGCACTTATTTCACTAGCTCCTCAATCTTCCTCACTACCTCAACCATCTCCTGTCCCTCTTGCACCACTGCTCCACATCCTACCTACCTCCTCAGGCCCTGCTCACCCTTCATCACTCTTCAATGTCCATTCCTTGCTGTGGATCTATGCCACAGTCATCCACAACAGTTTGCCAGTTTTTCCCTCTTTCCTAATTTGAGTTCCCAGAAACTTGCATCGGTCTTTTCCAACTATTTTGGGTCTTCCTGAAACTGTTGAGATATCCCCATTACTACAAAAGATGCTCCCTGTTGCCTAAATGCATAAGAGTTTTGATATGGCTGTGACCAAATTGAATTCATAGCAATCAGCAAGTTGAAAATGGGAAAAAAAACAATAAGCAGTTATCTCATAGCATCCCTTCATTCTTGTCAGACACTGTGGGTGGTTTTTTTTACTTCCTTCAGTATGAAAAAGGTTTCTACTACTTTTTGACTTTGTTTCTTTCTTCCAAATTGTATCCTACCATTGTAGATGGTTTAACAACAATACTAGTAAAGTCTCAAAACCAATTGTACCTACTTGCTTAATTGTTTCTGTATTTTCAGTTAGTTCAGCTGGACTATTCATGATTATTCAGTGGCTGTACTTGTTAGCAGGGCAAAAGTTAAACAACTAAATAATAAACAAAGAGATATGCAAGGAAGAAATTAGGAGTAGAAATGTAATTTAAAGATCTGTCATAAAGGCCAGCTCCTGTCTTTATGCCTAAGATTTAAATTGAAAGGTCAATATTCTAATATTCTCTTTGGCTCATCAGATATGCTATTAAATGTCAGGACTATATTAAGGTGCATACTAAATTCATCTCCAGTATTTTAGTCTCTCAGTCTTTTTGGGGGCCTGTTGTTCTTCCAAAGCAGCAAAAAGAAAGCCATGATTTTAAATTTTCCAATAGTAAATGTACTTTGGGAATTTTGGAGGGGGAGGTGAGTCACAGTTTGTGTATAGTGGTAAAAACCTTATCAGGAACAGTGCTTCTTAACATTATTACACTGAGCTTAACCATGGAAAGGGTACCTGCCTTCCTCCACTACTCACTGTTGCTACTTAATTGACTGACTGATCAACTACTGTTCTTCAATTGCTGTGTCCCCTGCAGCTCTCTATTGATTGTCTGGTAAAATGTAGAGACAGCTGCACTTAAATCTAAGGACGGGGGGGTGGGGGTGATTCTTGTTGAATCTTGCTTTCCGTTAGTTTGAACAGACGAGTTTGTAGTCTTCTCTCACAATGAATATGTAGTGTAGAAATAAAGTAAACAATTGTGGTGGCCTAGAAGGTGCATTAAATTTGAAATACAGGTAATATCTATTATATCAGCAATAGGAAGCTGCACACCACTAGCTAAATAAAAAATGTGTCAAAAAGATGTTTAATGGAATTTTACTTAGCTTTTTCTTTTCTTGCACTGTAACCTGGAAAAGAAACTCCAAACCTCAAAGCATTTGTTAGGAAAGCAGCTGAAAAGAGTATGAATTGCTGAATGAATTACATGAAAATAATTTCATAAGAATAAATTGATAGAAATATTTGGTTTTTTCATTTGTATATTTTTGCACAACGCTTTTAAAACCAAAAAGGGAATTATTTTTTTCATTATTTTATGGATTCCTTGGTAAAGGAACTTATATACAGTATTACCTTTCTTTTTGTTAGAATGAACAGTGTATTTTCAATCTCTAACTTTTGCTCTGTACTTATCTCTACTTGCACATTCCTAGTAGCACTGCTCATCTAAATAAAGAAGACATTAGGCACATTCAGTTTGCAACTGTGAAAGACTTTGCACCTCACCAATCCACACATCCAGTTTTTCCAAACTGCTAAGAATTTGGAAAACCCCAAATCCATCTCTTTTTGGGGCTATAGAAAACTTCCCTCTGCCATCTCACAACACTTTATTCTTGTCAGGACTGGAACACATGATTTCCCAATCCAGGTCTACGACTTACCTCCTGGTAAAAAAATTAGTTGTGTATCTAGGCCTTTAGATCAATAGAGAATCTGAGCGTGGCAGTAAAGTTACTGATAGAGGGCAACCCAGATTAAATTAAATCAAGACACATTCAGTTAGGTTTACCAGAGACATTAGGAGGAAGCATAGCGTGAAAAAGAACAGGAGAATTGTGGCAGTATCACATTACTGCTGACAGCTGATGTGTACCATGAGTGTCTTTTATATCTGCCTACAGAAAAATTATTTATTGACAACTGGGCTGAGGTTTTGGTGTGTATATGGGATGCAGGAGTATAATTGCATATAAAAACAAATATTAACCTAACATTAGTATAGTAACTGTATGTAAAACACTTGGTTGTTACAAAGCCATGAGTTTATGAAGCCTGTTAAGGAGCTCTGCCTTTCTCAAGCGTAAAGCTCTGAAGAATAATACAATTATTTTATCTGAATTCTAAAACTCTACACTACATATATTTTAAAATAAATGAGTAGAACAGAATGTAGCAATTTAAGCGTCTGTCTGTTTGAATAGAAGGATAGTGTTTAGCCAGGAGTTTTTTTCCTGGATATGACAGCATATGACAAAATTGTCCCATTGGCACTGAGAGTGTGATTCTAGCCATAAGAGTTATTGAACCTCGTAATTCCATTTACAATTATACACTGCCTACTATAAATTCTTATTTGATTAAAAAAAGTCAAAAGTCATACTTGTTCATAACTACCTGTGGCGTGTCCTACTAATTTTAACCAGTTGATGTCTATATTTTGTGTGAATATTATAAACGGTGACATCTAGCCTACCCTTTTCAAGCCAGGAGTTTTAAAGCTTCTGCTTCTTCACCTGTTACATTTTCAACTAAAGGACATGAACCTTGCTAGAGATTGTGATATTTAAAAAGGATTGCTATATCTTTTATGTTAATTTCATTTTTTAAAGACTGACTTATGAGGCCTGACATAAAAAAACCCCCAAACAAACAAAAAAACCATAACAGACTTACCCTATTACTCCGGAACCAAAAGCGGGAGGGGGGAGACAAAGAGATGGTTGTAGAACATGTTCTTACATGTCATAGTGAAACAAGGCTCAGGTTGATTGCTTCACTCAGTATAAGTGGATGTGTGTTCAAATAGAGAAGTTTTCTTAGCCTCAGCCAGAAAGGTGACAGTGTGCAATAGTGAACAGCGAGTTTACATCAAGTTTCTTGTGAAACTGAAGAAATGTGATTGTTTACTCAGGCTTACTGAAGAGATCCCAAAGATCAGGTTGGTGCTCAAAGAAACACATTTTTTGTTGGTAGAAGATGTGGAAGCAAAAACTATAGAGATCCTCAACAGCCTTTCAGAAAATGATCTGTGGAATTGCTTTGAATGTTGGCAGCGTTGTATACAGCTGTGTGTCAACTCAGAAGGGAACTATCTTGAAGGTGATCATAGTTGATTCCCTTAATTTGTTAAATAAAAAGGGTTACAGGCACAGTGTTGTTTTTCTTTTGTCAGACCTCTTATTTTTTATGTTGGAGGTAAAAAATCAAAATCCGAAAGAGTTAGGATGACAAAGAGCAATCTTTCATCAACTTTGCTGATGGAAGGGTGTGCTCTGATCCTGCTGTCAGCTGGAAATGGAGATACAATTTGTATTTTATATATTAGCATTTTATATGTAACAGTCAACTCTTGGACTGTTGTGAAGACTCTGCTGAGCCTCTTTTCCCTCCAGGTTTACGAGCTCTGTAGTTTCAGGAACCTCTTGGAAAACAATTAATACAGAGCAGCAGTAAGCTACATCTGTAAACTCTGCAGAGAGTAAGAGCAGGAAACTTGGGCTTCAGATTTTTATTTTGTAGTTTTTATTCTGCAAATAATAATGCACAAAGTTGCTTCTTTTGTGCAGGGTAATTTGTAAGCAACTCCTCTAGAGATTAAATGTTCAGGTTAAATACTTATAAAATTCTTCATTATCTACTAAATTTTTTATTGCAGCCATGTGGCCCTGCACAAAATGTGAAAATATTGAAAAATTGGCTGGACATTTTTTAATTAATAGTTCAACAAAGAAAAGAAATTTTGGAGCGAGAACCAAAAAAAAACCAAAAGAAAAACCCCAAAAACTTTTTTATATGCAGTAGTTTGAATTAGTNATACAATTTGTATTTTATATATTAGCATTTTATATGTAACAGTCAACTCTTGGACTGTTGTGAAGACTCTGCTGAGCCTCTTTTCCCTCCAGGTTTACGAGCTCTGTAGTTTCAGGAACCTCTTGGAAAACAATTAATACAGAGCAGCAGTAAGCTACATCTGTAAACTCTGCAGAGAGTAAGAGCAGGAAACTTGGGCTTCAGATTTTTATTTTGTAGTTTTTATTCTGCAAATAATAATGCACAAAGTTGCTTCTTTTGTGCAGGGTAATTTGTAAGCAACTCCTCTAGAGATTAAATGTTCAGGTTAAATACTTATAAAATTCTTCATTATCTACTAAATTTTTTATTGCAGCCATGTGGCCCTGCACAAAATGTGAAAATATTGAAAAATTGGCTGGACATTTTTTAATTAATAGTTCAACAAAGAAAAGAAATTTTGGAGCGAGAACCAAAAAAAAACCAAAAGAAAAACCCCAAAAACTTTGTTATATGCAGTAGTTTGAATTAGTTGCAAATCAAGAAAAGAAATGATGTAAATGTATGTGATGGTTTTAAAGTTACAAGAAATCTTGAAACCTAGTTTTTTTAGAAAGAGGTGTTAGTTACTTGGGAATGCTAACAAGATAAGAAAGGTAAAGCCCTAAGAAAGGGCTGATGTCATAATTCACTGATGAAGTCATTGAAACATACATATGCATTACGCAATGATGTAACCTGTTGAACATACATTAGATTGTGAAATCTCACGAGGATAAATAACTGTCGTGTTGTAAAGATCGTCAGGACCAGATTTGGGAAATAACCCCTGGTTCCTGGGGCCTCGCAATAAAGCACCAACACATAACTCTTCCCAGAGCGTTATGTGTTTATTGTCACGTCGATGCTAACACTATAATATTTTATTCTTATAGTTATTTTCTAAAAGTTAGAGGAAATTAGTGTTAAAGAGCATTCCTCTGTATTACCTTCTTACTACATGCCTTTTACAGCATTCTCAAGTCATTACACTCAGGGAGGTATTACATTTAGAACATATTATTCTTTTGTATTCTAACATTGATATGTTTTGCATGACTTAAAACAAAGAAGGGCATCTTTCTTGCTTTTAACTCTCCAAGTGAGGTTTGTGTTACATGGGGTTTTTTTAGGCATCACCTCCTTTGGGGAGCTCTGTGTACAATTCTGTATTGGCCCCAGGGTAAGGAATTGTCAAAGCTCTGAAATGCAGCCAGGTTCCCTGTGAGACCTGCTTACCTAGCAAACATACCTACATGGTAGCTTCTCTTCTATCAGCAAAGGAAAAGCTTGTTCAAAGTTCCTTCTTGATTGAACTTCCAGAATTAAATCTCCTTATACTATATATTCTTGGTTTGAATTTGAATGCTTGTCCTGTTGGCCAGTGGTAAAGGAAAAAAATGTCAAGCATAACTTAGTTTTTTTTCTTAAGATTTATAATTAGAGTTAAGAAATTTAGACATAGATGCCCTAGAGCACTAGTTACTTCATTGCTAATGATGTCAATGGAAAGTCCTTTCAAAAATATTCCATATGTTAAATATTTTAAATACTTGAAGGTCTAAACTAATTTAGAAGTACTTTAAATTGCACAAATTATTTAATGTATTACTTTGAATCAGGTTATATTGTATTAATATAGTGCAGTTGGTACAAAGGAGTAGGTAAAGATGATGTCTTTTAATAGAAAAGAAAACATAAACAGACTGGTTAAAGCACCAAGAGGAAAAAATATGTGTGCTTGTTGCTGATCAGAACAAACCCATGTATTAGAAGTATATAATCTTTTGAATTCAGAAAAATAATATGCTTTATTTACTTACTACATTCAATGATAGTTCAGAAATTTATGTACCCACAATATTTCTCAGTACTGTTGTAAATAATTCTGATCGATGGCCTTCACTTTTCTTTTTTTTTCCTTTTAATTTAAAATAGAGCTGGAATTTATGCTCTGCTGTGTTACTATTTCCTGGGCATATCTGAAAGCTGAGCTATATGCTTGGCTGTAAGATTTAGAAGTCTGAGGAATTAAGAGGACAATTCATCTTTCAACCCCAAATTAAAGTCTTTCCAACATTTTGATGTAGTACTTTACACCTCAGTGAGTGTCGAGTGGAGGCACTGACGTCTGACACTATGAAGTCTAAAATATTCATGCGTATTATAAATACAGAATGTAAGAAAGAGTGCTTTCTACCCACATGCATTGCTAGAAGTTAAGACCATTATATTAATCATGTCATTGGTATCCCCCTCTGTGCTTTCATTGACTTTCCTAGAGCCAAAGACAGGCATTTTTCATTGTTTTAAATATTGGTCATTTTGGAAAAAAGAGACAGAAAATCTCCATTTAAAATTTATGATTTTCATGCTTTTTACAGTCCTCTTCAGAAAATAATCCTTTGAAAGAAGGAAGAAGAAAGGGAATCCAAAATCAAGTTTATATTCTTAACTGTAATAAAGTAATTATTACAATTGTTTATCTTTCTTACTTTCTGTGCTTCAGCAAATCAGAAACTATTGTCACTCTTTAAAATCCCTCTAAATGGACTCACAGGCTGTAATGATTAGATGGAACTATTTAGCATGTCATCAACATATCCACTACTCCAAATAGCCGCATACGGAGGAATTCTATCAGTTTGAAGAGGGCCTGATATAATTTTAAAATTATCTGTTGCAAACGGGAAAAACTATTCTTTACACTTCATTCTGTTCTGTTCTATTTTCATATTTCTGTGCACTTTTTAATTTACCTTTGGCAATATAGAGCCAGCATTTGTTCTGTCTTCTTTTGAACAAGCATTGGGGCAAACAAGTCCATGTACAATATGAACTGTATTAGAGCTATAGTATCTACAAACTATTATCCCACTGCTCCAATATGAATCTTTTGTGAATATTTCACAGAAGTGATGATGCTTCTGGTTCTGGCAGATTCATGTACTACTGTTGAAATGCTTTACTACTTCGTATGCTTGCAGGAAGAAACTGGAGTAAAGTAGAAGGGAACAAAAGGAATTTTCCTGTCTTCACTTGTGAATGTTTGGTTTTAGCTTGATGAGAGGAACAGACAAAACCTGTTATGCACAAAGACAAAACTCCATTCATTTGGAATATTATTTCAAATATAAAGAAAATAAAAAAGAATTTTCTTTTTGTTGCAGAAAATTATGTTTCTTAGCTATATGTGTGACGGAAAAAAAGAGAGGCAGATAATTACTTTTTGATTCGTAGGGTCAGCAGTTTTGATTTCTCTTGGAGTGATATTTTTTTCATTTCTGGTTTGTGAATTCACTTATCTGATGGATTTGTGCAGATGTCAGGTTTCAGTATGAATTACGTGTGAATGATTTAGATATACCAAAGAAATGCATGAATTCAAGCTGTATTCAATATTTATTGCTCACGTCCTTTTTAAACTCAGTCACTGCCCAGTCAGTTAACTTTTATCAAATCTTTTCCTTTATTAGCATAAGATTTTTTTTTAATCACAGTATAAGAATAAACATTTAGTGAAGATAAGAGGAAGATAAGTTCAGTTAACTTGGAAAAGAATATCTTCCAGTTACACACGTAATTGACACAGCAGATTTAAGGAGACATTAACTTTTATAAGAACAGTTTCACAATTTTGCTCTTTTCTTCATGTACTGCCTTTCATTTTGTGATATTACTGTGATCTGTAGGGCCAGGACTGACCCTGTACACTTTTTTGTTCTTTTCCATGTATTGTTTTTCCCTAAATTTCTGACAACTTTAGAGAGGTTTTTTTTTCTTAATGTTTGCATCCTCGCTAATACTTGCATTTGTGGTTGATGGGGTTGGGAGGAGAGTCTGATTCAATTATTCCATTCCAGCAGCTTCAGAATTATTGATGGCTTCCTACAGAATACTCATTAGACTCCTCCTCTGCCTTTCCCAAATTCTTTTGTGAACACTTTCCAAGATAGTGTTGACCTTCTTTCAGCAAAACAACCCAATTGCCTCACTCAATATGCTTGCATTTGTTTAGGCTTATTTTTCTTTTTATATTTCCAGGGCCATTTCTTAATCTTGTGACAGTAACTGCTTATGCAGAAGTTTTAATTGGTTTCATTAGCTCTCCTTATGTATTTAAAAGAGTTAGTACAGTCTTTCAATAGTATTTCTTACGTAATGTATATTGTCATTTCTCCTACCTGTTTCTTTATATTGTATATTCTCGTTTTATCACACTGACTGCGTTTACATTATTGAGTATCTCTTTACTATTATGCATTCTTGCTGTCACTGTTCTGACTGTACAGATTAGGAGCAAATTTGCAGTGTTTTGTGTTTAGCTGTATCAGCACCTCAGAGAAATAGAGTATGTTTTCTGCTCTTAACTCTTGACAAAACTATGATTTCACCTTATCCTTATTTTACCCCACATCCCTCCTATTCGACAGAGCCCTGGTTAAGACACAGTGTTGTCTTTCATTACCCTTGTATTAATGCTGTGTATTTTTCAGATGATGTTTTACTGGTTTTGAAATTTAGGGTTTGCAACTGAATTTCTGGGACTGTTGCTTTCTGTGATTATGTGACACTTACTTGTGTTCAGGTCTATAGTACAAGTATATTATCATAAACATAGCAATAGTTGTTTTTAATGTGGTCATGTTTTTTGTTGTGCAAGCAATTCTTTGCTTTTTAGTAAGACAGTCGTGTACAGGGCATGGACTGGCACAAGTTTTTATCTATTATATTACCTTTGAAAACCTCCCAGTTAATAGAAATGTATACTACAGAGTGGAAAGGCAACAATGCTGATGTTGACATCATGAAGTAGCAAGTCTAACTAGGATGAGGTTGTGAGCAGCACAATTCATGCAGAGATGTTACAAGCAATGGTAATTTTGGGGGCTAGATTTTTAAATGAGAAATCCTGCTTACACTCTCTTTTGATACTTGACATTGAATCAGTGCTACCTTCTGTGTGCACTTCTCTTCAGCTGCACTGTGAATTTGAGCTGCATTAGTTGTATGGCAGTGTTGCCACCTGTTTCATGTTACTCAATTTGTTCCTTAGCAACCCTTCAGTTCAGTGTAAGAGAGCTCTTGAGTCTGTTCAAGAGTATTGTTTGGGCTCTCTTACTGGTAATCAGTGACGTATTTCGATTGTAAGTACAGTAGAAACAGATAGAGCTGTTTAACTTATTACGGAGGAAGTGGAAGTCCATTAACATAATCATAATTCTGTTTAACTTCTGCAGCTACAGCATCCTCAAATAAGCATGAATCATGGAGGGAAGTGTTATACAAGTACACACATTCAATTATTCATCTTTTTCTCAGCCTTACCAAGAGAATCGTAGAGTTTCTACAACAGTTTTTTAAGCAACTGGGAAGAACCAAATATATCCCAGTCAGAATCAGCAAAAAGTGCTTGAGGCACAGAAAAATCTGAATGTGGCACAAAATTATGCTAATAACAGATGCACTGTATTGTGAAACACCATGAGGCAGTAGGCAGAGGACCCAATTTCTGTATTTTTGTTTTATTAGAATTTTTTTTCTTGGACAATTAATTTACAGTTATGATATTGCAATGTGAAGTATGAACATGGAGAATAAATGGTAAACTACTGCAAAACCTCAGAATATTTAGTTTATTTTCTGAAAAAATAAGACATTATGTTATTATATTGCATTGTTAGTGTATAATTGGTTTCTAACTGACCATTTTATTGTTTTTTAAATTTTTTTTTTTTTTTTTTTACAATTTGAGAAGGGAACAGCTCTCTGGAGATTGTTATACGATGTCTCGCACAGTGTAAGATACAGAAGGTAAATATCATAAAAGTAGATCTCTGTAGTTTGCTAAGCGTAAGGAATGTAGAATCCCCATATTGATGTTTCTCATACAGTTTATGTCAAAGATGTAATTGTTCCTGGTATTTCCAATAGAAAAATATACAAAGCGGTATATAGTCTTAAGAAAGTAATGAATTATGATATTTTGATCAAGAGCTACTGACACTTTCGCTTTAGGACACTTCTAAGTTGTGGGTTTTTTCATTTTTTGAGAATAGCCTTACCTGTCTTTAACTCTGTAGTGGCAATAACCTCATTATCTGTCAATCAGTCAAATGGGTATTAAGTAAGAACATTTATTTCATTCTTTATATTTTTGAGTCCTAAGAAAACTTGAATCATGAGTGTGTCACACATAATATATGAGATTATTATGGAGCTGTAAGCTGTTTTAGAAGTACCAATATTGTAAGAGATATTAATGATGATCATTATGTTTAACAAGATGTCCATGTAAAGGTAATGTGTGTACAATTTTATTTGCCTTGGAGAACAGTTTAAATGCAGATGAGCAACACAACAAACTCACTCTTGAAATATGTAAGTGGAGGTACACTATATTCAAACTGAGGAGAATATATTGATATCAATATGGCATGGTTGTTAGTATCTAATTTAGCAGGCTAAATTACCTAACTAATCTCCCAAGGATGTCCTCAAAGTATATGGCTTCTCCAGAGAGCAATTCTTGAACACGAGTCTAATTTAAGGCTCTGAATTGTCCTCTGAAGAAGTTTATTGCTCTCTTTTGAATAAGCTTGGAGCTTGGTTAGTAATTACTAATTATTTCAAAGCATGCTAAGGTAGCTCTTCAAAAAGGAAATCAGAATGTGTATGAAATGTTGACCCAGTTACAGCAGTTCAGGGGATTCTGTAATTTTAGGCTAAATGGCCCATTTTGGTCTCCTGTTTCTGTAGTTCCCAACTTCCTGTTGAGGAACAGGAAAAAGGGTATTCACTAAAATGTGCGATATTAAAGCTGGCCTCAGATAAGGAAATCACAGGAGAGCTTCACATAGCTGTTGAGCTAAATGCATGGGGGAAGACCAGAAGTAGATTAGAAGAGGCTTTTTGAACAATTTTGTCGATGTTACTAGGTGTTCCTCAGATGCAGTATCTTATAAAGCTTGATAGGCATTCCACTCCCCCTGAATTGACTTTCAAGGCCAATCTCTCCAAAAGATGCAGTGGTAACAACACAGTCATAAATATTACCTTCATGAAGGTGTCTTTCCTGAGACCCCATAAATAGCAATTGCCAACTTAAAGTTAGAGAAGTCAGCCCAGGAGTTTTACATTTATTGCCTTGTAACTAGCAGTAGCTGTTGGTGTGGGTATTTTGTTGCTTTGGCCTTAAAATTGTACAACAGTTACATTAACTGAAATCAAATATTTTCAGGGAGTCTTCAAATTGATATAATAATTATAG
Organism: Piaya cayana; assembly: GCA_013389865.1. Taxonomy (NCBI): domain Eukaryota; kingdom Metazoa; phylum Chordata; class Aves; order Cuculiformes; family Coccyzidae; genus Piaya; species Piaya cayana. The sequence continues at coordinate 73,893 of WAAB01021045.1, read as the reverse complement.
GTCTTTTTCTGCTCAGGAGTTGTTTGCTGAATATATATACGTATGCACAAGCAAACCTCTGAAGTGAGTTTCATTTCCAGGCTAGGAAAAGCTTTTGTTAGGTACTGAGCTTCCAAAAGGTAGAATAGGTGTCTTGGGACTGAGCCAGTTTATGGCCTTGTAGGTCCTCCTAAAATAGATCAAATTTGAGCTAACTCAACGTTCTGCTTAGACTGTTTCCTAAACTGGAGTAATTGCATTTGAACTGTGAAGAGATTTATTATCCTTTCAGTTCTTCCATCTGATGAGTTCTGGCCTAATAGTATCCACCTGGCTCAAAAAGAACAACAACAACAAAAAAGTAAATATAATAATAATAATAATCTACTGTTTTCATAAGTCATAGCTTTATGACATTTAAAATGTCACCTAGATTTTCCTTATTGCTGTGGGTATGTCTGTACTGCAGTCGGAATGCATTACAAGCAGATTAGTGACCATACCTTTCTAGCTTTAATTGAGCTGGCTTGAATCATCAGTGATGTCATGGTTGCACAGTTTTCTACATGGATTATACTATCTTTACTAGACCCTATATATTAATTACTGTGTATTGACAGCTATTGCCGTTCCTATTCATATGATATCACAGTCACATGGTAGTGATGTAATTAGATTAAAAACTGCTGATGAATTGTTGGTACGTTGATTTGAAGTAGAGATATCTAACAGATGTTCAGTGTGTTAATAGCGTGTCCTATGCATTCTCTGAAAAATGAGAAGCTTGTTGAAGAATGTTTATTGAGGTTTCTATAACACAATAGAGCAGAGAGATACTCAAGCTAGCTCAGCCTGGTAGAGCACTATTTTCAGATGGCACAAGTTAATTGCATACAGCTGCATGTTAGCAGCTAACACAGTACTCCACCTGGGTTTATATTACTCTGCTTCTCAGTGTAAGTAATTAAGCAAAGCAGAAAAGATTAAATAAAATTTCCCTTTTTTATATCTACAGGCTAATGTAAGTTCTTAACATCCTGTTAAGTAAATGAGATTTAAGCTGAAGTATTGGGAGCGATGAAACAAAAAATTGTCTAATAGTGGTGTATTTAGGGCTGTCCTTCATTGATGCATATGGATCATTTTGACGTGATTAGTTTGACACGTCTGGTCACAAGTATTCAGCTATGTTTTGCAATGTTGAAAGTTTTATTTTCTTAATTAATTATCCCAGGTTTGCTATTTTCCACTGGTTATATTTTAAGTTCCAGTTATATTTTAAGCTCCAGTTCCCTATCAAGATGCTTTAATTTACAGTTCTAACATGACCAGTGCTAGTAAAATGTTCTAGTATATTATCTGGCAGTAAATAAAGACTGTCATATAATCAATAAAAAGAACAGTGCTTAACAGAAGACATATGTCTCATAAATAGTATGTCATGACAACTAGCAGCCATAGTAACATATTTGAAGGATAAGGCTGAAAAATCTAACCGAGCAGAAGGAGCTAATGGGTTTTTTTTTTGCTAGAGATCTGCCATAGACTTTTCCTGTCACAATATTATTCCATTTGTGATAATGCAAATGGATTTGTGCTGTAATTATTATAGCATACTGTAGAAGTTCAGATAGCAACTATCAGCTTAGTTTTTATAAAAAGAAAATGTGTCACCCTATCACTAATCCTTTTATATATTATCATGACTCCTCTGTGTTAACAGCAGATCTGACTCATTGTTTTTCAAAAACCTATGATGCATTTATGCAAAGCAGACATTAAATTACTTACGAATCATTAGTTCAAATTATAAAACATAATATTTTGGAAAAAAAGACATCTTAATAGTTTGGAAATGACAGGTTAATGGGTTTGAGAGAAATTTGTCTATTTCACTTGAATTGGCAAAATTAATAACTTTCGCATCTCTTCATAGTAACGTTATTTAGATATTTTTTGAGTGAGTATGCAGGGAGTACTTGTACTGAAGAGATGTATATACTTTAAGGCAATATGTGACAATAATGTGTAAAATGGCAATACTAGCAAGGAAGAGCCACACCAACAACAACCTCCCTCCAAAAAAAACCCCATACCCCAAAACCTTGCAGTCCTGTCTCCCCCAAAAATGATGTAAAGTTATTGGGAAACACCAGCACTAAAAGTAAGCCTTTAGGCAGATGTCACAGCAAGAGTTAATCAGAGAATTAGATGAAACCAGATTTGATGTCATGAAAAGCTTTAAATATGAAGGCCAAAATGTTTTAATACAGAAAATTGTGGAGACATAATGTAAGGAATAGGGTACAAAGCAGTGGAAAATAGCAATAAAATAGTAAAAAACCAAAATAATTAAGGAAAGCAATTTTGGAATTGTCATCTTGAATTGTTTTAAAGCTAAAAGTTTAATTAGAAACGCTGGGTAAGAGGAGAAAAAGCTGGAAGGGAGATTGTGTACAGCCTTAGCTGTTGCAGGCGGAGAAATGGATTATGACACTAGCAATTTCAAATAATTTTTATGCTTTACTTTAATTTTTATTTTTGTGTCAGCTTTGCATTTAGCAGGTAAAATAAAATGTAAGTCTTCCATGTGTCCTCTGATGCAAAGAAAAAGGGAAGAAAACTAATGCACAGGAGTTCCTTGAGTACTTAATGGGCTGCTTTATATAATTTCCATACTTGTCTGATTTATCTGCATGTACTCGTGGGTGGCAGAACAGCTATTGTGAATTATTGTCCTCCAGCATTAACATTTTAAAAAAGTAAAATTACATGGCATTTAAGTTAAATGTGAGGCTTCACTAATCTTAGTACATTCATAGTTTTCCCTTGTTTCATTTGTGATTTTACTGTACAAAGAATTCACTGCTCCTATTACTGTTGGTGAATTGAAAGTGTGTTATTATCACATCAGCCTTACAGAAGCTGGCAAGCAAGGAGCAGAAGTCGTGCTATTTGTTAATTATATACCTTTTCATCTGTGAACAGAGATACTGAATAAGACTGGAAGTGATAAAGTGACATTGACTACCTATATCATATTTTCAGGAGAACAGTGTGTCCCATTTCAAATGGCAAAAAGAAATTTCTTCTTGAAATTTTTAATTAAAAAAGTTCTCCTGTGGGGATGAGGAACATTATTTCAATTCAGAGGGGAGACAAAACACTGTAGTACCTTCGTCAGTCATTCTGAATGTTTTTCAAAAATGTCTGCTTCAAAAGCCCTGTGTGATGCTTTTGGTGGATAGGGTAATAGTCAATGTGATTTAAGGGTTTCCATATGCTTATACTAGAAACATGTTGAGCAGAAATACATATTGAGACAAAAAGAAACATTTTGGGTCATGTGAGGATCATCTCAGTACTCAAGGAAGTCTGGTCCTCTGTCATTTGGGAAAAGAAGATTACAAGTAGGCAGGAATTTGGAAGGCTTTTGTTATGTTTCTGTTGTAATTGTCCACTGATGAGAAGATGGATGATAAATAGAAAAATATTTGTGGTATATTAGTTTGTAATGTCTGTGGATGGATCTCACACTGCTCACGAATTTCTGCTGTTATGGTCAGAATACAAAAATTTGTCCTACTGTAAACACAACTGCCTATAGATCAGATGGAAATGTTCATTAGAGCATCTTTTATAAAAAGCATCTCTTTTGGAGTGGGACTGAGATTAATTATTTTCATTTTGACTTGTGCTAAGCTTGGGTATGTCTAATGCCATGTCTCCTGTGTGCTTATTGGCACCTTCCACTAATGTGAATATAAGCAGCTTTCCACATTTCTCCATAAGTGCTGGAAATCTAAATTAAAATAAGCTTTCTGCAGGCAGTGCTGCAGAGGTCAATATGAGGCAGAATATTCTGTCTGCAATTTAGGAAGCATGAATAGTAGCCAGACAAAACAGCTGTGGAAAAAACAAAAGAAAATATAAGCAGATATTAAAAAAATACAAAATCATATTTAGAAAACTCAACAGAATGGAACCCTAGAAAGGGATTTGTGATGTATCACTTTTAATTCTGATTTGCAGTCTGTTATTATGATATAATCTGTGGTTCTCTTTGTGGAACAGCAAACAGCATCTGGTAGCTCTTTGGATTCCCTCCAAACTGCACTGAAATAGATATGAATATAGGAAAGTAGCGTGAATGTAGGCAGCTGCTGAGTGCATCAGAACGATGAAGAATTCTTGCTTTTCAGGGTATTTTATTTTTTATAGTTTGGTCAAGTTTATTGTTCTGATTGTTGAACTTAAAATAAAACTTAAGCAATCTTCTTATTTCAAGTGCTGTAATACTGCTTTGCAGTGTATATGTTCACAGCCATGACTGAAGAGTTCCATGAATTACTTAACACAGAAATGTAGAGGCTATCTGAGCTTATCAGTCATTCTTGAGTACTGCGCAGGAGTGGCTAAACTTCTTTGAGGCTGTGCCTGCTTTAGGTTCACAGACTCTTTGAAGTGCCGTGTCATACCACAGAATCACAACCAGGGAAGTCTGTCTGGGCATGAGGGAGCATAACTAGGAAGGGCCACTGCAGCTGGCTGACTGCTGCAGTTCCAGAAAATCCCCTTAACCTGTTGCAGATTAATGTAAGCTGTCTGTCAATAGTTTAGGCTGATGTAAATGAGTTTCCTCCTGAGAATGACTGACTGGAAACTATGAAGTTATGGTTGCATTGCACAGAATGCAAGCTGATATATGCTAGTTTTTAGTTTTGCCTTTTATTTGCATTGCATGCAAGCAGTATAAGATATGGCATCCCAGAAAAAGCAGACCCACTGTAGTGTAAATGGGAAGTATATTTTTTTAAGAAATTATTTTATTTGGTCAAGAAATAGAAGCTTTGCCTTTGAAGTCGGTCTTTTTCACAGGGAGGGTCATTGGGCACTGGAACAGGCTGCCCAGGGAAGTGGTTGATTCACCTTCCCTGGAGGTGTTTAAGGGACGGGTGGACGAGATGCTGAGGGGCATGGTTTAATGTTTGATAGGAACGGTTGGACTCGAAGATCCAGTGGGTCTCCTCCAACATGTTTGTTCTATGATTCTATGATAGACTTAGCTATTTATTTTCTTATTTTTTTAAAATATTTTAATTTCCTGTATGATGTAGTAGAAACATTTATGGCTTTTAGCAGTCTTAGCAGATGTGTAAATTAAGTGTTCTTGTTGTTTTAGTAATGGAAAATAAGCCTAATCCTGCATCTTTGAAAGCTAGTATCAACATTTTAATTGAGGTTAGCTGAATGAATTCAGATAATTTAAACAGATTAACTGATGACATTATTATTAAACTCTCCAAATTCATTAATAGAAGTATTGTTTGTCTGTAAATCTCAAAGTCTTTAAAAGACAAGTTTACAAGAGGGATACTAGAGCCTAAATGTCCCTGCAGGCATCTAAATCGAGCATTTAAATGCCAATGTATTCATACCTCACCTATCAAATACTGAGAAGAAAATTCCCTTGGATTTTTAGTTTCAAATTCCATTGCTGTATGAGCTGATAATTTTCTTCCTCAGCATTTGCATTACAAAATGTGACCAATGAGCTGAACTGCAAGGAACCTGTTTGAATCATTTGCCTTATTTGTGAAAACAATGTATATGCAACATGGATGCTCGTGTCCCCTAGAATCATAGAATAACCAGGTTGGAAGAGACCCACTAGATAATTGAGTCCCTGTTCCATGGTGAGATGCAGAAGATGTCTTTAAATGAGCTGATAAGCAAAGAGTTATCAGAAAAGATAGTCTAAAATTGCTGAAATATTGGAGAGACTGGGGTCACATCTCCTCACTTTTCTGAGGGATTTACATTCAAGCTTTCATGCTAACCAACTGGTGAGTCCTTCCAGAGAATTTAATGATGGAGCTGTGCTGTTTAAAATTAAGTACTTTAATATCTTTTAAGCCAGAGAGAACTTTGTAACTTAGTGATTAAGGCAGCCCTTTGGGATGGGAAATAAGGCCTTCAGATTCCATGACAATGAACATTTCAGTACTCTAAATTAAGCGTTCACTAAAACAGCATCTTGAACTTGGTCCTCCCTCCTCCCAGGTGAATAATTGTGGAGCTGTGGCAATTCCTACTTATTTGCTGTGATCCAAGTTGTATATTGGGATTCCTTGTGGTCCCAAGGAGGTGCTTTCTGTGGCACTCTTGTGAAAATAGAAAGGAAGTATTAAGATGCCCTTTAGTTGAAGGGGTTTTGAATCTCTGCTTTCTTTTTTTCTCATATGCACATTGTAACCAATGAGCAACTAGGCAAACCAGGAACTTTATCAGACAAGTTTTGAAAGAATTGATGCTGCTTACTTTTCCGAAGGAAGCTCGGGGCCCTGTTTAAGAAAGTTTCAGAGTTACAAATCAGGGAAAAAATGCCTTCCTCTGCAAGAAGTAAGCTTTTTGAGCTTGTGGAAGGAAGAGGACTTTCTTGTCAGCCTTTTGCAATGATTAGCATAGATGCCTGGTGCCCAGAATGCTGACTAGTAAATGGCTTTCCTAGGTATCTGGTTCTCCTAATATACATGACAGTAGTGTCATGCTCAGATATATATACATAAATTTGTAGTCTAACTTGAAAATAGAGGTACATAGTGCAATAGGTTTTATTTAAAGATAAATTATACATTATTTTATATCAGCTTGAAGTTTTGAAGTACTACATTTAAAAAAGAACTCTAAAATCTTCCCTATCACTAAAATAAGGAAATTAATTAAAGAAATGGTATTTGCAGATGATTTTTTGATATAAATGTTTGCTTCTTTGTAAAAATAATTGCAGGTTTTGTGCCAAATACTTTTAAATCTCTGACTGGTTTTTAATATTTTTGATACGATGTTCCTTTTGTGTGCTTTAGCATGATGTAGTTCAAACAGCTTATATTCTAACGCATTGTAGAATTTGCGTGAATTAAATGTCTGTTAAGTTTGTCCAATATAATTTTCACTTTTAAGTGTTTTATGACAGTGTTGAGGCATAATGGTTGGAATTCCTAGTGTGAGGTATCTGCATCAAGTCAAATATATGGAGGGAGATTTTCAGGCAAAACGCATATTTCAGAAACCTGAAGTAGAGAAATTAGTGTTTTGATTATTTAGGCACATTAGTTTACTTTAAATAGTCTTATTGTCCTCCGACTTTGAAGCAGGAAAGTGAAATTACTTGGA
>WAAB01021045.1:52242-66573 GCA_013389865.1 Piaya cayana | reverse complement strand
GGTGGGTCTCTTCCAATCTGGTGATTCTATGATTCTATGCTCTCTGTGGAGGGAACCTTAGAACTGATAGAGTAGCACACAGAGTCTGTCTCATAAGTGACATGGGAAAAGGAAGGAGAAAAATGTGCACAGAATCTGATAACTTTATTATGGATGTGGAGGTGGATTATTAAGATGGATAACACCTGATGGATACAGGACAAAGAAGCTAGGACTAAATTTATGAAGGAAAGGCACCAGAAGAAACTTAATAGTGGGAAGAGAATCTGTACCATTTGATTTGGTGGTGGTAACACTGTGATAGGTGAGGTGTTTTGGAAACAGGGGAGTGAAAGTAGGATGAAGTACAAATAAGGAAAGATTCATATGACTTGGTGGAGTTTTGATTTAAACTGCATTGCTGAAGATTAGATCTGGGAGGCATTTTTAATTGATCTCTTTTTCTCCATGTCACAAGATCTGATTCAAAAGGAGTCATTAAGCATTGAAGATGATATGCATTCCAGATAGTCATTCCAGATAGTACCAAATAATGCGTTTTAAGTTCAGAATAAAGTTGCATCTTAAGAAGGGCCACAATAGGCATGGAGAGAAAAAGAGAGAAGAGAACTTATTTTAACTGGATGAAATTTATCATCAGTCCTGCTGGTCCTGCCCTTGTCTCTGAAGAAATTGGGAACCATTAATTTGGGTATGTGTATATATATGTAGACGGAACCTTGTTGTCTGATGGCTTGTTTGATTGCAGATGAGTCTGTAAATTTATGATGGAGATACGGCTACAGGGTGTAGCTCTTTCAGCATGAATTTTAATTTGGTAGAGGCAAGACATCTATTTTCTGATTTGATTTAGGAGTAGAGATACACACTTGAAATTGGTTATTTGGAATGCTAATGCTCTGAGAATATCAAAATAGTTTAAAATGTGAAATAACACCTGTCTGTATCTATGATTTCCCAGAGGAGGGGTGTCTCTCTCTTCCTTGCCTAGTTTCAGGGGTAACTTCTAGCAATATTCAGTGTCCATCAATAATTCTTCATTTTTTAAAATGTACTGAGTGCTTTCACAATGATATCTCCAATCTAGAGATTTAAAACTTAACAAATAAGGTTCCTTCAGACTTCCTTGAAATATAGGATCCAGAGAGTGAGTGAAATTACCTTTCTTCTTCCTTTGAGAATGCTCATTCCCTTGAGTTGTGCCTGATAGAGTGTAAGCAAGACCTTGATTAATCCATACTGCCATCACCTGGAAACAAAACTGCATGTTTCCTTGCTATGAAGAGGTGTGTGGGAGCTGGGACACTTCCCTTCTCTTTCCCCCTTCCCCCCAGACTTAAGTAATGAAGTTGTTAGTTTTTGTTTGTTATGTATCTGAAGCCATACTTGGTATGGTTTGTACATGTCAAATGTTAACATTTTTCTGAATTTGTAGAACCTTATTTTTATAAATGAGCTTTTAAAAATGAGACAGATTTTTTTTTAATGTGAAAGATCATTTCATATTTGATGTAATTAACACAATTAATTTGTTAACAAATTATGGGGGTTTTATAAGATAAAATGAAAGGAGTTTAGCATTCAGAATCTCTAAAGATGGGAAAGTATATCAGTGGGCATTGACTGTGGCCCTGGAAGGCAATTTAAGGAAATACTACTCTAAGGATGAAAAAAATTGAGTATTTAAAAGAAAACTCCTGACCCATCTATTGTTTCTTCAACAAAGTAGCTATGAAGTTAATTTTGGCGTGTTGGGGTCTGAAGTACCGGCTTATACTGCCTTCCTGCTGCCAGCCATTCTAGGTAATGAAGTTATGCCAGTTTTTTAACACTTATAACAATGAAAGAATATAATTAACAAGTTATGCATAGACAATATTAAATTTGGGTAAGAACATAACTATATGAAGAACGGGGTTTTTAAACTCAATGCTTATGAAAAATTAAATTCATTTTGCATTCAGTTCATTCATACCAGGTGAGAGATTAAAAAACTCCATGTTTGAGAGTTTGGAAAATGAGGCTGAAAAGCTCAATTAAAAAATACTGAATTATTTTCCCTACTCCCCCGATAGTGTGTTTAACCCTCTCTTTTTGTGTCCAAACATGCTTACTATCACCTGTCCCTTCCTTCCTTAGCGTGCAGTGGAGCCATTCCAGTCTTTGTTGTGCTTTTCAGCTAATACCTTCAATCACAGTTTAGACAATTCTGCTGTGTTCATTGCAATACTCATCTTCATATCTTAAGAAACAGTTATACAAATACATCATTAGGAGTCACAAGCTTTTTACATGCAGCATAATAAATACTTGATTTGATAGAGGGGACTTTATTGAAAAATATTATCCATTGGAGTCATTGGTAATGACAACTTACCCTGAGACTTTTCAAAATATAGTTGAGTAACAAAAATACAGACAAGGTCATTCTCCTCTTGTGTATGAAAAAAATGAGATATTTTTAAACTCCATGCTGCTGTTTGCACCAACATGTACTGTACAAGCAGGGTAACTGTTTGCATAGGTTCAGATTTTTCTAAACATACATGACTTTCCATTTTGTGCCAATGCAAACTTGCCCTCTTATCTATAGTAAATATGCTAACTGTGATGTGTACAATGCTTTTGTGATAGGAGGAAGAAATCATACTCACCTGCGAAAACATATAAACCTTTATTCACAGAGCTCAAATAAATTATTGCAGTCCAAGTCTATAACACCATAGCAAGAAACGTTATTCCACTTCTCCATGAAGTACTCTATCTTTTGACTGCGATTATCCAGCTTGTATTTTATGATATTTGTGATTCAGTCATCGTGAATCTGAAAACAGGTATTGTGCTGTTCGGTTTCTTCAAGAGACTGTTCATTTTCTTTGAAAGATAAGGCTATACTTTCAGGTCCTCTGTGTGTGACAGTCTTTCAACTGTTGAGCTTTGGAAAGAGACTGAAAGTCAACATGCAGAATGAAGAGCTAAAAAGTCCTTGAGAAAACTTGCTGCAGTTTGCCTTCTTTGTCTAACTAGGATGCAGGAATCTGTGGGACTTTCTAGTTGCAAATATCTTGCCCAGATAAGCTTCCTTAATGTTGTAGTACAGTACAAAAAATGCTTATGAAAGGGACATTGAAGGCAAATCCATTCCAGATAGTTTTAACTGTTATTGCTCTAATACTGAATTCAAAGAAAAGGCTAGCTAAAGATCTTGATCCACCTTCAAGTAGTTCTTGAAGTATATCTAGTCAATTTTCTAGGAAAGTGAAAAAAGGGAAAATCTGTGAAAGTAATTTTGAAAGTATTTATTCGTTCTTTCTTAAATAATTAAAAAAAAATCTCTGTACCAAGTGGTAACTGAGAGTACATAATTAAGATAAAGTAGTTATCATTTTTAGACACAAACCCCACTCTTGTGTAAGTCCAGCCATTCAGACAGTCCTCTCCTAAATCAAAGTCAGAAGTAGAGGGGTGAGGGTATGAAAGGCAAGAGACATTTTATGGTGGTGGAAATAGGGTGAGGAATAGGGTGCGGAAGAATAGTAGCAAGATTACTAGACTGAAACAGTGAAATGTGTATCAAAATTATGATGACCAATTCTCCTAACAGTTACCAGAACTGATGTGATCATGGTTCACCTATTAAGTACCTTGTGTCTTTTTTGTGCTTTCATCATAACTGTTTCTTACCTGCCTTTCATACTGACCTCTTTGTGGAGTCACATGTTTGACAGACATCGTAGGCAGTCACATTTCACAAGTGAGCTGCTTTGTCACTGGAATCAGTGAATATATATGTTTTTATCCTATATCTTCTTGCTTCTGAACTATTTACATTCTTGAAAGTCACCATGTTAATAAAGGAAAGCTGAGCACATAGACTTAGCAATAGATTCGTCTATTAACAAACACTTTGTACTGGGTAGTATTATTTTTATATATATATTGAAACAGAAATACTGACCAGAAGCTGCATTTCTGCTTCTTAGAGGTGCTTGAGACTGTTCTCATCTGAAGATGTTGTCATTCAGGCACTTCGAAATCCAGCTTTTGAACGTCAGACTCTGTCATTACAGCAGGCTCATTTCTTTACCCGTCAGTCTTGGCACTCAATAATTTGTTGTGGAGTCTTCTGGCCTTCTTGGTCTTATTTTGCCCTTGTTGGTGTAATGGACTCCAATTTGCAAAGAAACACACCATTTGGAAAACAAAATGGGACTTGTCCCTGTTATTTTTCTGCTGATGAAATTTATCCAGCTCCCTATCATCAGCTTTTGAGTAAATGAACATAGAGTTAATAGCTGTGCGGGTAGGTAACATATTATTCCAGAACAGAAGAGCTGTTAGGTGCAGAAAGCTCTTGTTTGTTCTGTCACGTTTTCCCAAAAAGGGAATGTCTGCTCCCTGTCAAGCTTCTGATACCGGATAGGTATTGTAATTTGCAGAGAGGGTTTTCACAATCAATAGATGTCATGTATCAAAATTAAATTAATAACCTGAGATAAAATATCTTGGAAACTCACATGAAATAATTATTCCTTCTTTGGATACCAGAAATTATGATTCTGGAACTTTATAAAATAATTGCCATTGGCAAGATAATTCCATTTATATTTTGTGCTTTAAAGTTTTTAGGTTGGGATTGCCATAGTTCCCAGAAGTCCCAGTCTTGATGCATATTTCTCTGTCATGGGCAAAATAAGGCTCCATGGGCACCCCTTATTTCATGTTGTATCATCTTCACTAAATATACTAAAACCTTGATAGCATTGATATTATCCTGTTTTCTTCTTAATGTCTATCATGATTAAATGTTTATATCAGATCTTAGTTGTTGATTGAGGCATTAATAACTGATTTTAAGTAGTTTTGTTATTACTGCAGAAAAAGTAATATAATGTAACATATTTTATTGCTCATAAGACCCTACTAACAGTATTCTTAATAAATCTTAGTAATTATAATTATCACCATTGAAGTGGCAAACAGGGTTCTAATTATAATACTAAAGCTATAATTTGTTGTAAAAAGCTGACATTCTAACCCACAAAATTTTTAGAGTTGAGCCTTACTTTGAAAGATCTAAATAACTGCACCAGTAGTTCCTATGACAAGTTTACAATTAAGGAAATGGTTGAAACCTTTACCCCAAAGGAAACTCAGTCCAATAGGCATTTGCAGTAGGTTTATAGTATTACTGTCAAGTTTTATTCAATAAGTAATCCCTTAAAATTATTCAGTCTTTTTTTTTTCCGATTTTGGTATACTGAAGCTTCTTCTATGCTAATTTTTATAGGAATTAAGTGTAAGAGCCTAAACCAGTGTTTTATCCGTATACTTGTACAGGGCTGGAGAAAACAGGGAATATACGTAATGAAAGAATCTATAATGAGCTTCTGATACAAATATGAGACAATTCTTTCCTGACATAGAGAACTTGAAGCATTGGAGTTGGCAGTTTTCATTGTTTTCATTACAGCTAATGTAATTTTTGAGATTAGCTTCAGTTTTTAAGATAAATTTTTTAAACAGAAGTGTGAAAAACATCCTGATTATAATAAAACACACCTTGAGACCAAACAACTGAGATCTTAAAATTGGAAGGTTCTAACATTCAAAAGGTAAAGGTTCCACAATATTTATCGGAAGGCATCCTTTGTTTTCATTACATGAAAACTGCATTAGATGGGAAGCTGTGGATCATTCAGGAATGTGATGGCTGAAGGTAGAAGTATTTTCGCATGAGGTAGTGATGCTATTGGAGAAGAAAATAAGGCATCTGAAGAATCCTGAGAAAGAAAATGGTATATCCTTATGATTTTAAGCCTGTGGAAAAATCTTATCTAATCTATCTCAACAGTCACTAAAGCAGCTGAACCTGTTATCGAGAGGTTGGCCTATCTGCTGTACAGGCTATTCAGTTCTTTCAGGAACAATTTTAAAGGATCATGGATGTATGATGTATCATATGCTTCAGTCTCACCACCACTGAGATGGTACAGTGTTTATTACCAAAGACCTAAACACAAAAAATTCAAGAGCAATTTATCTCTTTCTGTGAAATTCTGCAGTTATCTGCTAATAACCTTTTTTCTTAAAAAAAATATTGCACTCACACTAATTATTCATTCACTATTTGTATTTCCTCAATCAACGGTTCTTATTACAATTTCTAAAGCAAGTTATTAATACTGATGTACTTGCAAATAATAATGTAAATACTGTAGTGCATAAAGCTGGTAAGTTTTTGGTTTAAAATATATTAGAGGTTTCAGTTAGGTCAAATTCTATCAGCTAGACATGATTGTCTTCTGTTGTTATTTACTTATGTTCTTAGGTATAAACCCATGGAAATTTAGTCAATCTCAGATAGGATCATGACATTCAAGTCTCATCTGAGGATCATATGTATTAACTTAAGATATTTTGAATGACACTTTCAACTGTAGAATCCCCTTGACTATATTTTAGTTTCATCTTCTGTATTTCAGAATATGAATCAGCGTCAGAACAGGGCAGAGCAAAATTGGTTTTGAAAGGTTAAAATGGTTTATTTTGAAATCTCTGACCTTAGATGTTTTTGTTTTATCATTATTTATATTTTTTCCCATTTCAAATAATCTGGAATTTCTTATCTGTTGTTTCAGGCAATGAACAGGATGAAAATAAAGGATAAGTATTCATGCATCTGATCACCATGACTCCATGCATAGTTGTGTGTATTTTCACACCATATGAGTTAGAATATTCCTAGTGATGATGGCAGGAGTAGGGATAACAGTTTTTAGGTCAGTGACAAGAAAATCTCTGTTGTAAGTAACGTTTCCATGTGTTCTCTCCTTTTCTCTACTGTCAGCATCTTTTTCCCCTATCCTTTGCCCCTTCACTTTCTGGATCATCCACTACACCTGGACTCTACTCTAGAACTTGATCTGCTCATTACTTTTATCACTATATCACAGATGTGAATAATGCTTGTGAGCAGATGGGAAATTGCTGAAGGTGTCCTCTCACTTTATGTCCTACAATTAGTTGCTAGATCCTGTTGTGACTGAGAGCTGGTCAGACCATCAGTTTTGTGCCCTGAGTTTATGCAATGTATTGTATTCTGCTGCATGAGCTTCCTTTGTCTTTTCTGCAACTTACAGGAGGTGTCTGTGAGGATTCTTAATTTACCATACTTGTAATAATCAGTCACTGTGCCCTGTGTACACTATATGAAATTAAACCTAAAAATCTATGACATGTTGAAGTAATATGTTATTTAGCCTTTGTTTAGACTAAAGAGCATACACAGAAATGAAATATGGACAGGTAATACAAGCTGGTAATGCAATTAATATAAATTATAGGCAAATAAATATATTTATGATTACTTGCTATCACAGAAATAAACATTTTCATCATGAATATTCACACTTATGTTTTAGAGGTCACATACTTGCCACAATGCATAAGATTTTTAATAATACAAGAAAGCCCTCGTGATTTAGTTTAAAAATGCTATAATGCATGATCTACTCTAGCAAAACTAGAATGTATATTTTATAGTTCCATAAACATTGATCATGCTCTGTTTTTTGTTAGTTTACAAGTAAATATATACTCTGTAGTAAAATCTACCAAGATTCACCAGGTACAGCTATGATAACTAGTAATGCTGTCATAAATAGAGGTCAGACATAACTTGAAAAATATTTTATACACTATATATATTAAATATTCTTATTATAGATGTGTGTAGTATATAAGCACAACAATCTGAAATAATTTGTTACATTTGTTCAGAGACATGGTTTCATGGTTGAAAGGAATGGTTGGACTCGACGATCCTGGAGGTCTTTTCCAACCTGGTGATTCTGTGATTATGGTAATGTAGGTTTGTTATGTAATTCATAGAATCACAGAATCACCAGGTTGGAAGAGATCCACCGGATCATCGAGTCCAACCATTCCTATCAAACACTAAACCATGTCCCTCAGGACCTCATCTACTCGTGCCTTAAACACCTCCAGGGAAGGTGAATCAACCACCTCCCTGGGCAGCCTGTTCCAATGCCCGATGATCCTTTCTGTGAAAAACTTGCTCCTGATGTCTAGCCTAAATCTCTCCTGGCGGAGCTTGAGGGACAATTTTTAAAAATACCAGATGTTTTAAGAAAAAATTTACAGTGGTCATGTTATATACAGCTTTTGGCCATAACCATCATACTTCAGGGCACATTCTCTGAAATCTGCCCTGTTTCTTTACTTATTACTAAATCATGTGCAAATAAGAGCATAAGTTTACTTACCTTGATATCTGTACCAGGAACTTGTGCTGCAAAAGCTTTAGACACTCATAGGTGTTCAAGACAATTTGGAGGAAGAGTAGGTGGAGAGGTTGAGATCTGCTAGTTAGGGTTGTCACAGCCCGAAGTGCTGCTATAGCAATTAAGCTATTTACACAGCTCCTGTTTAAAAGCACCCAAGTCACCCTCCATATACCTTACTCACTGGCTCGGCACATCTATAAAGTAAATATAAATAATTTTTTTCTACTCTTGTTTAATTCAAGCAGAATCAGTATATTTTACCACATCTTGAGGAAGTTTTGCACTGTTCTAACAAAGCATTTTACTCTCGTAGCTGAAATTTAACCTGACTTGAGGAGTGACAAAAGTGATAGAAATCAAACTGTCTTTGACCAGATATCCAGAGGCTATAAGAGGTAAATCATCAATGATGTCTATCAGTTTGAAATTCATCATTCAATACTTGTTCATACATGATACTGCCTGATCTAGAACCATATAGTCACAGAGTCATTGATCTGAAGTGTTCTGAAATCCTCAGTCTAAGGAGAGAAACATTACTTGCTTCTGTTCTGGGTTTCTGGCCACTCCTGTAGTCTTGGG
Organism: Piaya cayana; assembly: GCA_013389865.1. NCBI lineage: Eukaryota > Metazoa > Chordata > Aves > Cuculiformes > Coccyzidae > Piaya > Piaya cayana. The sequence continues at coordinate 57,682 of WAAB01021045.1, read as the reverse complement.
ACTCTGGTCCGACATCCTTCCTTGAAACGCTGCAGTCAGCTTGTTTAAACTCTAAAATCAGTGTCTACCCCATGCTCACTCACACATACGTGCCCTCAGCATCTGATGACCCTTGGACATCAAGTTTAATCTGTTGGTGGAAATGCCTGGTAGCATACAGTGTAGACAAGGCAGAGGAATTTTATAGCAATGGTCTATTTTAAAAGCACTTGGAGAAGGATAGTTAGAAATTACCCTTATAGTTCAAGCTGAGCTTTTTGACTGGGCAGAGAGGACACCTTGCCCTTTATTTTCCAATATGTGATATCAATGCATGACATATGGTGCCAGTAAAAAAACATTATTTTCCTTTAAAAGTAATCTCTCTCTTTATTTCTGCAAATTCAGCTGGGAAATTCAACTCCTTTTTTTTAGTCCCACTCATCCCATCTGTGAAAGAAAGTGTATTGCTCTAGGGAACAGATGGAGTCAGTGGCTGTACTTTGTTGTGCTCTGGGCTTCCCATCCTGGATTATTCACGTTTCTTGAGCAGGGTACTTCTCTACAGTATAATATAGCAACCATTATTATCTGAGTTTACTGGGTACTCTGCATGTAACGAATAATGGAGTTCAGAGTACAGGCTCCATTCTGCCCTAACAGAATTTCACCTTCTGGTTGGATGTGTACTTTAATTACATCTACCTGAGTGCTATATATACCTATTAATGTGCTTATAATTTTCTTTCATTTTACTTTTTAATTATGTATTTGCTCTGGAAACAAAAATCAACAAACCTTTCTAAAAATAAAAAAATCCACCCTTCGTAATTTGACTTTAAAAATGCTTGCAATCTCAGAAAGCACAGTATTCATCATGCAGATATTATTTTCAAGAGAAGTTTATAATCAAAAGAATTCTATTAAGCTTGTTAAACAAGATTAGTTTTTTTAAAAGTGTAGAAACAGATGTATAAGAATACAACATGGACGATATCACAGACAGAACATTCATGCTTTGGTTTGAGTCAAAGTTTCTGTGAGAGTTTACTATGAGACTTGATTGAGATTTGCTGTTTAAAACAGCCACAAAGGAAACATGAAAAACTTTCAAGAGTATTCGAATCATCAGTAGCTACTTTCCAATACTGCAGCTGTCTAGAGAAGTCTTAAGGTTTCTTATTACAACTATGAATTAATTTTAAGATAAACTTCTACATCCTCCGATAGTTAAGTATTATATTAAACATGAAGCCTTTACAAAAATACCTTCCTTTTATTTTGTAGAAGAAAAGTGTTTATCAGTGGAATAAAGCTTCTGCCTTATTTTTAGTGCAGATGGATTTATTTTTCTGCTGAAAATGGTGAAAAATAATGTATTGCTGAAATTGAAATCTGTGTCAATGAGTTTGCAAACAGCAGTTTTTTCGTAAGTACACTCAAAATATGTAAAACTAATATAAATAAAATAGGCATTGAATTATTTATGCCAAAGTAAAACCCATTTAATTTTTCTGTGGTAGGAATGGGCCAATTAATGGATAAAACAAATAGGTAGAACATAGGTGGAGTTTATGCTTCGCTGTCATAAACACACAGGATAACCTTTTGTGGAAGTGACATGTCTTTACATCCATCTGTTTGCCGGAAAATATTCTGTCTGGCACATGGAAGTATATGAAGGATCTTATCCTATCCTCAGGAAAAGGGGACTTGGAGTCCTCTGTAAGCTGACAAAGCCTTTGCTAACTTATGGATACATCATTTTTTGGGTCATGTAGATTGCTTCCAAGCTGGAAATGCTAGAAGTTTGTAGATGGGGGTGTATTTTTGCATAATTATGACTCCCCTGCCTCTCTTCAAAAGCAAATGCTCATTGTTCTCTGCAATCACTGTCTTTTGATGCTAGAAACATGTTGGAGGTTTTTTGTGATGTTACTTTTCTTCAGTAAAAAATGTAGCTGGACATGCAAACAGATTTCTGCAATATACCAGCATTTTTGAAAATAGTGTGTTGTTACTCAATAACTGTATCTGTGAAAAAATTAAAAAGCTGATGAAAATTCTAGATGGTAGCTTTGCAGGACAGCAGACAGACACAAAGGCAAGAATAATTTTCAAGACAACACTGCTTGCATACCACCCAATTAAAACAGAAATACTCTCTGAGGTTCTTTACAATGTTATGTAAAAAAAGATCTTCAGCACTGCTTGAATTAAACTGCAGTGCATCCTCCATATTTGCTTCTGAAAAACACATTAAAGGAATGTGTACTCTGCAACTGCAGTCTGAGCTATAGTTTATGTTTTCCTACATTTTCACTCTGTAGGAAAGGTTGTTGTGCTCATTTGGGCATCTCCTGGGTCTCCTCCATACAAAGGTGCTGCACCTTTGGAATTATTTCATTTGCATGGGCTAATGTATTTCCTGCTGGCACAACAGTTTAGGGTACTAGATCTAAAACATTTGTCCCTATCATCAGTTCTACATGCACCAACATAAGCAGTTACTATGTAGCACAATCCCTTGTGGGAAACATACCAAGTAAAATAAGGAACAGGGGCTTTGCACAACATGCAGTGTGTCAGGTGCCCAGCGCTTGTGAAAGTTTTAGATTTTCAGGGAAAGCGACAAAATGCAGCAAGGTCGCCTGTCTGTGTCTGTTCTCATTTATTAGACCAACTGTTCTTTCAGGCAGGCTCTTTCTTGCATCTACAGATCGTCTTTGGTAACAGTAGTTAACCAAGTGAAAGGCTTATTTAATAAAAGTTTCTTTCCTTTCTTATGTCAGCTGCTATTCAGCATCACTTCAGCCACACTCCTTAGCAAAACCTTGTTTTAATAAGGGTGAAGTCCTTATGTTGAGATGATAGTCACTGCCTCTGACAGTTGTGTAAACCATCCAAGAAGGTGACAGGCATTCCAATAATCTGTTAGCAGCTTAACTGTGACAACTACTCACAGTTGAAATACGTTCTTGAAACATAGGTCACACTTTTCCAAAGGCAGCTATAATGTCAAATCAAGGTCAAAACTTTGATACAGATGTATACAGGCATGTGTCTGCTATATTTAACTGTGAGATTTAAGCAGAAAACAATGAGGTGGCATTTAGAATAAGTTAGACCCCATGAAGATTTTCTTCTGTCTGCTTACATTTTTTAGTGTATAATACCTGTATTGCTCAGTATTTGTGACTAAATTACTGCCATACAACCTTTGCAGTGCTGGTATTTGATGTGATAAGTAACAAAAATATATAGGAAACACTTTTGGCACTTTAACAATTCTCTCTGCTTTCAGTTAATAAACATCCAAGCTATAATAGTTATTGATACATATAAGCAATGTAACTACAGGTTTTATTTCTGTGTCTGCAGAGACTGTTTTCTTTTTTTACTGTTTTAGATAACATTGCTGTGTCTTATATGCATTTAGTGTACCTGAATTGAAATGTACCAACTGATAATTCAAGCCCTATGAATTAACTGCTGTAATGAAAATTTGTTTGTGTGCTGCTCAGTGCTCAGCTACATGCTGCAAGTAATGCCTCTTGTCTCCTAAGCAGATCTTTTAAGGATTCAACATTAGTGAGACTTAAAGTGAAAGTTGGAAATGTTACAGCTAACATATTAGAAATTTCTGTTACGAAATCAGTTAGATGTATTTTGCAGGTAGGAAAGAATTTGCTAATATTTTTTGTGTTTATTAAATGTAAATGTTAGAACAGAGAAATTGGATTGTGCAGTGTGACAACTGGTATTTGACTGCATTGCATTAATGCTCTGTCCAAGCAGTGCTTTTTTTGTACATGATACCCCAGACTCTGCCAGGAATGGTGGCCAACTATCACAGAGTGGCCAGCATCCACACTATGTAGCTCCTGATCTCCAAAAGAGGATATCTCAATGAAAACCACCTAGTGGGAATTGGTACTCGGAATATGATGACTGAAAAAATGTACATGGGCTAGTTGGCAAGGGATGAGGTTGTGATAGAGATCATTCTAACAGTTTGCAGTTTGAAGAGCCATGTCCCCTTGCCCAAAATTACTCCCAGGCACTTTTAAATGTATTAGCACAGATATAGCCTGTCACTCTTAATAGGCTACAGTCCACCCTGTCAAATTATCCTTTTTAAAGCAACAAATTACATCAGTTGTCAATCCTTTCATGTAGTGCCTTTTTTAGCAGTATCTCAGTTATCTAGACCTTTTTGATGGATGACAGCTTTTTTTCAATACTGATTTGATTTACATGCAGTACAAACAATTTTTCTTCATGATTTTCCCTTCCCTTGTTGGTTTTCCATTTCCTTATGTTCCCCATTTTACAAGTGAGATGTGTTATGACAAGTATGATCTTTCTTTTCCTTTATAGTAGATAACACTGCATGGCTGTAGTGCAGTTCTACAAACACAGGTTGCTTTTTATGGCATTTGTTTTGTTAATTTAATCATGTGCACTATGGCTTTAACACCATGGTCTTTCTCTTGTAAAGGATTAGTGTTGGGTCCAGAAGTCAACTGGCTGTGTCGTTTCATAGGAGGCACTTTGAGGAAGCCTCTAGACCGTTGTAAACCCATGTTCACCATGAGCCACAGAAAACTGACCTTCATCTGTTACTCCCTGGATTTAGTTCATCCCAGGCTTACCATATTTCTTGGGTAGCATTTAACAAGCAACTTGAGTAGATGGTCTGCTATCAATGGTGCTGGATTTTGGTATTTGCATATTGTTATGCCAATGAATGGCTCTCAGGCTTCAAGAACAACTTTTTGCAGAAAACTCTCACTTGTGACCTCTTCTTAATTTCCAGCTGATCCTGCAGTTCTGGTTGTACAACTGCAGCTGTTGACTATTTGGCTGACTTTCTGCTGTTCTTACTTCATGTTATGCAACAATTAATTTATTCAATCATTATTATGCTAAGTATTAATTTGCATTATAAAACAACCCACTTACTTTTTCCACAGGAATACAGATCAGTATCTCCAGCTTTCTGGTGAGTTATTTATTTTCATAAGGTACTTAAAACTGGTGTTCAGGCTTTGTGAACATGGGAAAGTGCAGAACATTTTCAGTGCAGGATTGGCCAGGGAGGAAAAGTGCCCAGCGGGAGAGTCAGGCTGCTCCTGAAGAGCCCAGGTGGCAGTGCTGAGCTGGACCACCAAACCCCAGGTGAGGGTCAAGATCAGGACCTGCAAGGGGAACAGGGTGAGATACAGTCCACGGTTGGGCCCAGTTTGGTAGCAGCAGTTACTTGGGAGAAACACCTGAATCACGGAATCACAGAATCACCGGGTTGGAAGAGACCCACTGGATCATCGAGTCCAACCACTCCCACAAAACACTAAACCATGTCCCTCAGGATCCCGTCCACCCATAACTTAAACACCCCCAGGGAAGGCGAATCAACCACCTCCCTGGGCAGCATATTCCAGTGCCTAATGACCCTTTC
>WAAB01021045.1:331-50243 GCA_013389865.1 Piaya cayana | reverse complement strand
CTCTGCATAGGGTTGTTGTGCCCCAAGTGCAGGACCCAGCATTTGGCCGTGTTAAACCTCATACCATTGGTCTCTGCCCAGCAGTCCAGCCTGTTCAGATCCCTTTGCAGAGACCCCCTACCTTCCAGCAGATCGACACTTCCACCCAGCTTAGTGTCATCCACAAACTTGCTAAGGGTGCACTCGATGCCTTCATCTAGGTCATTGATAAAGACATTGAACAGGGCTGGACCCAGCACTGAGCCTTGGGGAACACCACATGTAGCTGGCCTCTAGCTGTAGTTAACTCTATTTATCACCACTCTCTGGGCCCAGCTATCCAACCAGTTTTCCACCCAGACTAGGATGTGTATGAAGAAAATAGTATCTTATAAAATTTCCAGATCAATTATAAAAAAAATGAGAACTGAAAAGTTAACTCTGATTTAAAGATAGGGTGTGATATTTTGTTTGAAGACAAAATGAAAACTGAGTTTTTTTTCTTCATATCTTCAGGGAGATGCAACCTTTCCTCTTCATCCATAGAGCTGAATATTTATTCATGTATTAGCGTCTTGGTTACTATTGTGTCTTTCTCCCTGGACATGACAAAGAACAAGGAGAGGGCTACTGCCTTGACTATGCACTCTGTTGTCCCTAGGATAAAACATGAAGCATTCTCTCCTTTATTTTAATCCCCAGGTGGTTTGGAGATTACCTCAGTTTTCTCATTAGGTCTTGAGACATTGACTCTCATCAGCCAATGAACTGAACCCAAACCCTGATCTCCATTTTGTATAGGTGCTTGGGAAGAGCACAAGGCCAACGTCTATGAAATAATATAACTATTTCTTAATTTAAAAGAAAAATAATAATTTTATGGTGTCTGTATCTTGAATTTTGTACTCACTAGGTTACCAATGTATTAAAAATACCATTTTCTGTGCTGAATGATACTGTGTCATTGCTTATATTTCTGTGTTCACCGCTTTAGGCTTAGATTATTAACACATTTGAGGAAAAACTCGGTTTTGCAGCTGAGCACGGTAGGCTTATGATTCTTAACTAGGGCTGTTAGACAGACTCATAGTGAAAGATCTGTAGTAAAACTTTAATTTACAGCTGTTCTTGATACTGTTGCTATTGTTGCAATGTCCATGGGAAAAGCTTAATAAGATATACTCTCATTCTGAAATTCTATTAAAAAAAAGAAATATTTTTTTAATAGTTTTGCAGTTAGCATGAGTGCAGAGGTATTGGTGTTCAATTTACTAATGGAGCCATACCCTTTTGTTTTACTTCCATTAAGATCATTCATGCTGAGCACAGCTAAGAGCATAACTTCAGTTTATTGCATCTCCTTCACCCTGACTGGATTTGGCAATTCAACTGCAACTGAAAGATTAACAGGCTTCATGTGTGAAAAGTCAGGTGGATATGACTACGTACAACTTATTTGTGGGGGCTCAGTTTTTTTTGCTCAGATTTTACTTCAAGTTAAAGATTATCTGAGGTTTTCTTCATTTAGGGTTCATGGTAGCCTGATCAGTTTTATGAAAGTGGCATCTTTCTTGACATGGCTTTATTCGAGATCTCAGGGTACAGATATTGATGTCTTTCTCCTAAAGTCACATATATTGGTGACTTTTAAATATTAATGATGTGATAAGTGCTGTAATATAATAAAAGGGCCTTAAATATATTTCTGAGCTATTTTACAAATCACTGTTGAGTTGTTAATATTTCATTTTATGGTGTTTGTGCCAAGGCATTCTCTACCGGGGGAACAATATAACATTTAGAAGTGAAAATTTTCCAGTTATAAGGATAATATACATTCTGAAGATGCTGTGCCAGTTCTCATATGCTAGTAACTCTGATTTTTCAAAATTACATCTTTAAACATAGTCTGGATACATGGTTTAGTTTCTACTTAAAATTAGGGAGATCTGTGGCATACAGTTTTAGTTTTTATCTATGGATAATCTAGTATTAAATTTTGCTTCACTGTGTTTCTGTCAAATGTGCTAGACTGTGCCTCCAAATACTGGATCTCTTCCAAGATGGTTTTCATTTTTTAACTAGAGATTTTTATCTTCAGTGGTGGAGGGAACGACTATCTTTTTTTTATACCCATAGAGAGGGAGGTTGTGTGTATGATGCAGCTGTCAATGGCTACAGGCTGTTCAGAAGGGACAGGCAGGGAAAGAGGGGCGGAGGTGTTGCCCTCTACATCAAGAAAGGGAGAAGATGTAAGGAGATGTATCTGGAGAACAGCCACAAGCAGGTCAAAAGCTTATGGGTAAGAATTAGAGACTGAGGCAACATGTGGTCGGTGTCTGCTGCAGGCTGCCTGATCAAGGGGAGCCTGTTGATGAAGGATTGTTACTCCAGCTACAGGCAGCATCACGTTCACAGGCTCTCATCCTCCTGGGGGACTTCAGCCACCCCAACATCTGCTGGAAAAGTAGCATGGCAAGCTCTAGGCAATATAGGACACTCCTGGAGTGCATCAACGATAATTTCTGAAGTCAGGCAACAGAGACTCCCACCCGAGCAGATGAAATGCTGGATCTGATGGTGACACCATCAGTGGTCACCAACACAGTGGTCGCCTCGGCTGCAGTGATCACACACTGGTGGAGTTTGCAGTCCTGAGGGATATGGATCAGGTGAAGAGTAAAGTCAGGACACTGAATTTTAGGAAATCAAACTATAAATTAAAAAAAATACAGATGTACAAACAAAATGCATTTTTCCTTCATTGGCCTATGATCTTTTTCTTTCCTTTTCCTCCTTTTTTTTTCCCTTTGTATTTTGAATACACTGAGATGTAAATAGTGCATCTTACCTTACTATCTTTTTGTGTCATCACAGTGTGCTTGCTTTTTTAAATTATTATGTTTATAGCTGTAGGCATTGGAGTTTCCAGAATTGGAGATGTGGGAGGAACAAGAGATATCAGGATGCAGCTATTGCTATGATTTTGTTTGCACTTATGAATTCTTCATTTTAAGGTTATTCAGCTTCCTCTACAATTTGTTCTCAAGTCACCCAGGAGATGTTGGTGGACTCTCAATCTGAATACATACATGAATATGACTGTGTACTTAATTACTTCCCTTTTCTTTGTTTTACGTGAAATTTCTGCTTGTGGTAAGGCATATGCATCTCTTAATAACCCATTTTTAAAATCAGGCTTACTTAAATCTCCATTTTTTTAATCTGTTATATATTCTGGTTTTATGGTAGTTCTGTGGTTGTGACCTTTATTATCTTCCCTTGTGAACTTTTTTCTCTATGTACGAACCAAGTCATAGCTCTCCTATGTTTCACTTAAATGTCTTTGTACCTGAGACCTCATTAATGTTTAATATTCATAGATGAAAAGTGAAATTTAATGTCTCCATGGATTCTAAAATATATTAAATTTACAATCTACTGTATTTCGGTTTTGACTTCTCCTGAGACCTGAGACATTTCAAAATTCAGGTTTTTTGTGTATTGAAGTGTCCAACTAAGAGAAAAAGGGGACTAATAATGTTAAACGCTGTGGCTGTAACAGTCATCAGTAGAAAGTCAGCTTTTAAAGAACAGCTACTTCATGGTCCTAACTGAGATAATATCATCCTTTCTCTGTGTCTACATGGTAGTAACGGCCCTGTTTGTAGAGCAAATTGGCCTTTAAGGGAGCCCTGGAGTTTGCCTCTGAGCCACTGAAGCATAACTGCATATCAGATCTACAGGGCAACATAAGGATACTGAGTTCAGCCAAGGTAGCGTGGAGGGAATAAGTGTATTTTATGTTTATGCATAAAGACTTAGCAAAGGCAGAGTGGAGATTCTCCTAAGCTCTCAGCCAGAAGGACTGGTAAGAGCCAGCCTGCAGGAAGACATCAGCGTGCTGGGATGAAAACCCCCTTGAGGGCCAAGGTTAACCAGCATTGCAGCTGTGACCCAGTGGGAGGGCTGTCAGGAAGGTCCGTTGTCTTGAATTTACTGGAAAACCTGCCCTCAGAGGATGGTGTTATGGAAATGGTCTGTAAGGGCCTGTTACAGCAGCTTTTCTTGGAGATGAAGGCTATGAAAACACCATTTCTTTGCCTGCCATGTTTTTTTCAGAACTTACATGGCCCTTAAGCACAACCTTTTCATTAATTCCTCAGTGCTATGCCATGGTAGGGTCTCAAGCACAAGATGCTTAGATGTAGACTAACATTTTCAGACTTTACTGCTGACATCAGTAAGGAACTGTGAGTGGCAGTGAAAATTAGGCTATTTATATTAATAATTTAGCATGAATTTTAATACGTACTTTTGGACATAGGGTGGTTCTAGGACTTAGAAGACTAAAGGTCTTCTTTAACTCAAGCAATGAACCCGCATTGGAAAAAGAAATATTATTGGGCATTTTAAAGAAGGCTTTTTCAAAATCTATAAAAGTAGTCTGTAGCAAAGGTTGATAATTATTTTTCATGTCATTGTTGTTGCTTGTTTGGGGTTTCTTAAGTAAGGAATTTATGCTTAAAAAATTTCCACATAGCACATAACTCCAGACCAATCAGTTTGGTATTTATAGACTACAGGGGGAAAAAAGTCTGAGAAAAACTGAGGGTCAAATCTTGGAAGATATGTTTGAGTTATAGTAGCTTATTCTGTTCGATGATGTGTAATATTCAATTCCTACCAAAAGAGCGGGAGACAAGGTATTAGAAATTATAACTCAATATATCAATCAAAGCCATCCTTTCACCTTACTTTCATATGCTATTCACATTCTGTCTGTTGATAAAATTAGATTTAATTAATCACAGTACTCCATTTAGTGAAATATGCAGTGATTGGTTCTGTAATTGAAAACTATTGTCATAAAATGGAAAGGTCAGCTTAAATGGCATTATACAGGGAAGATAATCTGTTTGTCCAATTTCAAAGTTTTTGGTTCAGAGGAAATAAATGAGGTCATTGTTTGAATTTGAATTAGTTCATTAAAACCTCTCATAAGTCGTCTCTCTTTCCACTCCTGTTCCTATTCTCCCACTTGGGGAAGAGTTTTGGGCATGTCTGAACTCTTTAAGCATACTCTCACTGCTAGAGGAGAAAGCAATATTCATTCACTGATACGAAGGACAAGTGCAAGAACATTGATAGTAGTTTGGTAATTTTAAGGATATAAATCCTATTCAACTTTTTTCTGACATAATTCTATCTTGAGTGTCTTAATTATCTACTAAAATTTCAGTTATTTGTCCACTTTAATTAAAAGAGTTCACTGCTGCTTCATATGAGGTTAGGTTGGAAGTATTAATATGAAGTATATGAATGCACAATGTGGATATGCTAGGCAATTTTGTTGTCAGAAGGGGAAAAAGCACGTTAAAATAAGTGGTTTAATCTTATTTCAGAAAATGATTGCCTCCAGGTACTTGTCTTAGTTCTTTGTCCAGTTAGTATTAATGTTTCTTGTTGGTTTGTTTAGGGTTTTTTAATAAGTGGTTTATACTTGCTATTCTTAGCCTTATCCAATTACTAGCAGAGGAATGCTGTTCTCTTTAAAGTTTCATATACTCCCAGGGTCAGCAACAAGAGCTGAGAAGAAGCTGAAAAAACTAAGAGCATTTAATCAAGAGGAAAGAATAATTTTCATGTTCATGAAATGTAGCTGCTGGAAAGGAAATACGTTTTTCCTGTCCCTGGTGAAAAGAACAAAGAAATAAATGGCTTAAATTACAGCATGTAATGCAGGTTAGATGAAAGGGGAAGTTTTCTAATTGCAAGAATAATGAAGTACTGAAGTAGACTGCCTTGAGAGATTGTGCAGTCTCTGCTGTTGGAGGCCTTCAAGAGCAGATTAGTTAAATACTTCCGAAAAGTGATGTAAGCATATCCAGTCCTGATTTGAGGTGGGACAAGATTATGTCTCAAAGGACCTTCCAGATATTTTTCTGATTCTGAGACTGATTGTGAAATTACACACAATAATACATGGCTTAAACTTCTCTGTATTACTGAATGTATTTTTGGTGTTTCAACAGAAATGTGCTTGACCTGGATGTGGGGATTGAATGAACCCTTAGCAAGTTTGCGGATGACACTAAGCTGGGTGGAAGTGTGGATCTGCTGGAGGGTAGGGAGGCTCTGCAAAGGGATCTGAGCAGGCTGGACCGCTGGGCTGAGACCAATGTCATGAGGTTTAGANTGCTGGTGAAGGAGCTGGAGAGCAAGTCTTACAAGGAGTGGCTATGGGAACTGGAGTTGTTTAGTCTGGAGAAGAGAAGGCTGAGGGGAGATGTTATTGCTCTCTACAACTACCTGAAAGGAGGTTGTGGAGAGGAGGGAGCTGGCCTCTTCTCCCAAGGGACAGGACAAGGTGAATGGCCTCAGGCTCTACCAGGGACGGTTCAGGCTGGACATTAAGAAATAATATTTCACAGAAAGGGTCATTGGGCACTGAAACAGGCTGCCCAGGGAGGTGGTTGAGTCACCATCTCTGGAGGTATTTAAAAGGTGGATAAATGAGATGCTCAGGGACATGGTTTAGTGGTTGATAGGAATGGTTGTTGGACTCAATGATGCTGGAGGTATTTTCCAACCTAGTGATTCTGTGATGCTGTGACAGGGCAGGAACAGGAGCTGCCACAATATCTTGGTACTAAGAATCATCTGAACTTCTTCAGTATTAATAAACCCATTCTTTCAATTAATTGGATTCAGTTAAATGAGAACAAAATCTATTCTTTTTTACTATGTTAAGGTATTTGTTATATTCTTGTATTATTCATTTAGTAGAAAATAAGAGACAGAAGAAGATAGAAAACTATTTTTCTCACATGAAAGGAGTATGCAAAACAATGTTATACTATCAAATCTCCTTCAATTTACTTTATTTTTAGAGGTTTACCTGTAAATTTTGTTCATGTGAGAATAGTTTGACCTAAAAACACATAGAAGAAGGGAAAGGAAGTTATCATGGGTGTGTATATGAGATTGGGAATGGAACAGCATGGAATTAATTTGGATTCAGAAAGCATGATGAGAACCAAAAAACAAACCCCAAGAGCCCCCTAAGAAAACCAAATCAAATTATTAATAGCAGGAGGAAGAGTTATATTGCAGGCTGGAATAAAATGTAATCTAAATGTAATATAGCTTTACATAGGGAAATGAAACAATTTTTTAAAAAGCGGATGATGCTTATAGTCTTCTCTTGTGGTCATCTGTTAACATGCACAACTACTGCAAATTTTAGTCCCAAACTTCATCATACTGGAATCACTAGTAAGACTGTTGTTGGCATCAGTACACCTGCACTGAGTTCAGACAAAGCACAGATATTGTCATGCTTCCAAAGACCTTGGAAAAGGTCATCTTTTCAGCACAGTGTTGTCTTAAGAAGGCTGAAAATAATGTAAACTTGTCAGTTATGTTTAATCAGCTTTCTTTCTGTAGCAGTCAGTGGAGTTTGTTTGAAAATCTCCTAAACAATGGAAATTACTCTCCAATGGCCACATAAAGAAACAATTCTTCAAGAGATCAAGAACTAATGCATACACTGCAGTATCAGAAGCCTGCTGATGAAGAGTGCATACTTGTTTTTGGGTAGATTAGTTTGATTCAAGGTCATCTTTAACGTGCAGGATAGTAATTATTTTTCAATGTGAGTTCATTACTTTAGTTAATTAAACAATGTTTTGTTTTCTTTTGTCCAGTGTATCCTAAACTGCAAATTCCAAAATTGGGTATTAATGATGCATTTAATTGGTATGTTTTAATGCCAGTTCTTTAACTGATGGGTATTTTAGCAGGAAAAAAAGAAAGACACTTCTAATAGGAACAGCATTTCTTTCTGCATTTGTCCTTTTTTCCCTCATGAAAGTTTACTTTTTAGTACAGATACTCTGGAGTATTTGTGAACAGATTAGCACTACGTGACACTCAGCAAGACAGTAAAGTGGTTTCCTCCTCTCTATGGGTATTGCCAAAAGTTGGAATACTCTGCCAGTGGTCTTGGAATGTGATTTCTGTCATGGCATGGATCAGCAAACAACTTCAAAATTGCTCTTTAAATATACCAGTATTTTCCTTCTGATGTTTGTGAAAATTCTCAGATAATTGCATAAAATAAAGTTACTATATTTCACCTGCATGCAGATGCTTTTTCATAGTGTGACAATTTATCTATACAGATTACAACTTAAAGCTCATTAAAACCCCAAATACAAAAATCTACTTTTCTATTTTAACAATTAAAATATGTACATGTAGAAAGCTATTAGCTTTTAGAAGTTCTCTGAGAACCCAAATTAAGTTTCACCTTATACTGCAAACAAAAATATGGAAAATGCTATCCTATTGCTGGAGAAACAGATCTTTTTTGTGTTGAGTTTTTTTGCTTAATGCTACAACATACCAGGCAGCAAGTTTGGCCAGTGTTAGTTTCTGCATCTAACCTTTCTCTTAACAATGTTTCTATTACAATAGAATATGAAAAAAAAAAATAAAAATCTTTTTCTATTGAAAATATTGATCATCTTGGGTTATTTAAACAAAGCAATATTAAATGGTAGCTATTGTTTTCTAGTATTGTGGGGTCTCTAGGTCAGTCTTATCAGATTTGATGCAAAGCTGTTATCTGCTGAGATTTGAAGAATGTTACGCTTATGAAGAAAATGAAGTTTTTTATAAATAAAAAGGGCACCAAAGGAGAAAAAAAAATTAGTAACAACACTTGAAATTGTTGTGTCTCATGGAGTAACGAATAAGTTTTCTCATTAGTGAATATAAGTATAATGAGTGAGTATTCTGTGCTGTTTATAAAATATTTTCAGTATATGTTCTGTGAATATTACTAGAAGGATGTGCTTTTACTAAAAGAAATTTGAAGGCAAATTACTTTAGAAGTAAGTTAGCATAAGAAGATATGAATGTTAACCACCATTGAAGCACATTTTCTTGAGTTGGTGCAGTGGCAAATGCAAAGCAGCACAATTCTTTCCATAATGAAAATCGAAAGACATTATTCCAAACTTGAGGAAAAAAAGTGTATATCGAAAAAGTCTATTAACAGTAAGGACTATCTTTTCTTTATTATTCATCTGTGCAATACTGCAAATTGCAGGTAGTAAAAAATATTAATCATTCCCCAAACAGTAAATAGATTTCTGTCTTTTTATTTTCCTCTTCCCCTCTGTTACCCTCTGTTACCCTCTGTTCCCCTCTCTTCCCCTCTCTTCCCCTCTTTGCCTCTCTCTTCTCCTCTCTTCCCCAAACTCAATTTTAAAAGTTAGCAAAATTACTTCTTTACTATGGACCTAGAGTTTGGGTGTTTTGTAAAATCTTATTTTATATTAAAGGAGAAGAGAAATACTGTTTATATAAAAGAACATACTTATAATTTCCTATGACCATGAGGTGCATGTTTAAAAAAACCCAAACCCTATCATATAATATATTCTTTTATTGTTCCTGTCATTCATCAGAAGTGTCTTAGTGATGTTCATTTCAAAATCCAACCAGTAGTCATGCTGGCAAAAATCCTGTTGAGTCTCCTCAAACCATTTACAATTTTTTTGATGTAAATAATTTCTGAAAGATGCAGTCATGAAAAACATGCAGCATTAACCCTGCATCAGATATGATTTTTAAAATAGATGAAAATGAATATTCCTATATGGTTGCAGGCTCTTCTGCAAGCTTACCTTTTTGTGCTGGCAAAACACTGTTGAGTTGAACAAGTCTGGAAAAGCAGCACACAGTTAGCATGTGTTTAAGTTCATTCAGAGCTGAATCGAATGCTTGTATAAAAGCTTCTGTTATACTTACATTCAGTTTCTTTTCACCAAGTTGGAGTTAAGAGAAGTGAAAATATAACATTAAAAGATGGGTTTAGGTGTTTTAGTTGTTAAATAAGTCTTTCAGTAGCTTTAAGCAGCTGGTGGAAAGACATGAGAGTTGCTTGCTCTGAGAAAGCTGTAGGTACTACCTCCTGTCCTACAGCTAGTTGAAATGGCACCAGTCAGGAAGCCAGGGTTCACCACCAGGCTTTGTTATGTCACCTTTGGCAAAATGTGATGTTCCAGGTTCAACAGGTACAGAGTTGAAACTCCAGAATTTTATCCCGTATCTTTAGAACTGGTAATGCCCTCATCCTGAAGGGGCTGGGGCATCTCTCATATGGGGAGAAGCAGAGGGACCTAGGTCTGTTTTGCCTTAAGACAAGGATCAGGGGCATCTTACCAGTGTATATAAATACCTGCAGGAAGTAAACAAGACTGAGCCAGACCATTCTCAGTGGTGCTGAGGGAAAGGGCAAAAAGCAATGGGCACCAACTGAAATATAGAAAAATTCCATTTAGGCACATTGTGATGTGCCTAGATTAGCTACTTGGCACTGTTCTGTCCTTCTCTACTGTCTTGTTTGGGGCATTTAGAATACTTGTGCTTGTGTTACCCAAGTCATTCTTAGAAGTGAGGAAATACAAATGTCAACTTTCTGTTTTCATCTCTTTTAGAGTAATAAGAGATATCAGCATGTAACTCACTGTTCATATGACAAATTAATCAAAGTTACCCTGGGCCTTTTGCCAAGCTGGTAATGGATTTTTTTGAAATGTTAGATGTTTGAAGAAATGATAAATAATTTTTGAAGCTAGTTTCCACATATATCAGACTGGTGAAGCTCAAAACTTTCTGTGGAGTATCAACCATGTAGTTAACATTGTAGAATTCTGTGAACTCCATTACCTGATAAATTATAAAATACATGTGTTTAAAATTCCACATCCTGAAGGGGAGTGCATACTACATGCTCTTAATCAATGAGTGATGTATGGTAGAGACTATCTGTGCTAAAGATGTTAGTGTTCTCATACTGTTGTATGTTATTAATACCTGTAATCTTCTATAATTTGATGTGATAAATCAGTCTTCCAGCATGAAAATGCATCCTTACAGAGTCCTTGTTCATCCAGTGCGCAAGCACCCATGCACTAAGTCAACAGGAAATTGTGATGGTTTTAAAATTCGTATTTTAACTTAGTTTTTTTTCTGCAGTTTTGTGACTTTAACAATATAACCATAGTGCAGCAATAACTCATTTTATTCCTGTCTTTAAAAATCTCAGTAATGAAATACTTAGGGAGCTTGGCATTTTCTAAATAAGGTTATTAACAGCTTTAATTTTCAATTGATGGCATGATGCTACTGGGTTGTCTATGATATTTGAGAAACTAAAACCACAGAAAGTCAGATATAAGTGTTTCAAAAATAAAATAACCTTGAGTCATTCAGATGTCGCAGACTAAATCAAGTGCTGCCCTTTTTTTTTTTTGATGTGCCGGGCTAATTATTTCTACTAATGTAAATGTCAGTGCAATGAGGACTTATTTGCTGTGGCATAACAAATAAATGGCACAGGAAGTCTGAGTATATGAAGAAATTAATCATGTCCTCAACTCTATTATATTGCTTGAAGTCAAGGGTTTAGAAAGCAATTGTATTTTTAAAATGTTTTAGAAGTACTGAAAAATAAAGTAAAAATAAAATTAACAGGCAGTAATTGAATCTGAACATATTATGTTCTTTCTTCATTTTGAAAGATTCTGGTCTTTAGAACCTTTACCACCTTCTCTTGATAGGAAATAGTAGTTCTCTGCATTTTATTGAACAACTTTTGCTTCATTTTCAGTGTCTTTCAACCTAATAAGGATATTCAGTTCTACAGCAGTCATTTGTTTGAAGTATGTGGGAGGGTGGTGCTGTAGGATGAGGTCCCCCAAATGTCCCTCTGACTCTTATCTTTGTGCCTTGGACATCTCTCGTACATCCCTGAAGTGCTGCTCTCATGAGCAGCATTTGTGGCAGGCAATGGCTGGCCAGAAGTGGTGCAAGACCCACTGGAACCATCTGTGAGTGGCATGGAGAGCCAGGTATCCCAGTGGGTGGGCAGGGCAGCTGCTGACCACCCACCACAGCCTGCCACCCCATTTACTGCAGGCACTGCTCCCATCCCAGAGAGACAGCATTCTAGAGAAGGATCCCAAGAAGCATGTAGCCTGGAGGTTCTAGACTATCAGCTGTTTTCAGGCTCTGTGATGCCTGCTTTTGATATCTTTAGAGAAGATCATAGTAGTGCCAAATTATTAGTTGTGATACTTGTATTTTATGGCAATGGGAACTTCACAGATTATACGGATTATATTGTACTGATTTGCTTTGCATGATGCTTATACTCAGATCTCAGTAATATTTGGCAGTTCAGATGTAAGCCTTTATTTTTTTTTCTTTTAGCCCAACACTGAAGTGATACAGAAATTAACAATGTTCAGAGTTTAAGAGTAGAGATAAGATGTTTGGATTTTATATCTTTTCTGTGGATCAGCAGAACCCTACAGTAAATAATATTTCCATTTTCATCCTTAATTCCCTTAGCTAGTCACTGCAACACATTGGATGTTCCTAGTATATGGAAGTGGAGGAGCACTTGACTTTTAGTGCTGCAGTGCTAATATTTCACTTTGATAATCTTCTGCTAAAATTTAGCCTCAATTGAAAAGGGGGAACTATTTCAAAATCAGTAGTTTTGATGACTGTTCCACCTCTTGGGAAAGAAGCTTCATGAGAATATCTATCTTCCTAGGCTTGTAACCACACCAGAACAGAAATTTATGAAGCAGACACCTTGTGATATTGCAGTGGATTTATAACAAACATGTGGTGGTATATCTAATGATACCGCCTCTTTAAAGGCAATCCTTGACTTTATTCTGATAAAGGAATTAATTTAATTTTATCTTTGTGTTCTGATTTATTTGTTTGTTTGTTTGTTTGTTTTGGTCAGAGCTTAGAATCCTGAGATTTATTTCAATAGGAAGGCAAAAAACTAGTAAATTATCCATTTTACACAATGCTATTTAGAATCTTTTATTTCAAGAACGAAGTAGAATCAAACAATGGTTAGTTTTATGCTTCTCTTGAAACATCCTTTATGGTGTCTAGTGTCAATACTTCTTTACTGCTTTTCTTTCCCATGTGCATCTTTTCCTGAGCATGAACAAATGCCTGTGTTTTAGGAAAGATTATTTCCTAAAATTCGTTAAACAATTGGTAACAGTTATGCCGATAAGCATATGATGAGTTTTTAATGCAGTATTTGATTGTGTATTGGTTTTTAGTAAAATAACCCTAGAGCTAGTGAGCAAATCATTCTGCTCCAAGTGAATCTGTAATTATCTCTTCTTTTTTTTAGAAAGGTGCATTTCCATTAGTATATCATCTTCCTTTGCCTCTAATTGTCTGCCTCCACAGAGTGAAATTTAAAATAAATGAGTTATTCAATGAAGGCCCTTGTTACTGAGTTTGAGATTTTGGATGTCACAGCAGAGAAGCTTCTTTCCTCCTCTGAGGGAACTAATAGTCTGTGAGTGAGTTTTTTGATAATTGTGCTATTTTGGGGACTTATAATATTCTCTGTAATTGAACCAGATGTTGAGTCTTCTCTAGAGGAGGAAGATCTTCTGAGTCTGTGTAGTGCTGTATCAGTCTTGCATCCCAAAAGGTTTGAGGTTAATGTGAAAATGAAATAGTAAGGCAGATGCTATGTGTAATGTTGCTGTAGGTGGGTAATCCCTTTTGGACCAAAACACAAAAACTGTGCTAGTCACAGCTGCATACTACATGTAACAAATGGTTGGATGATAAGTTGTTGTAGGATTTTTTTGACAGCCAGTCAAAATCCAGCTCTTCATATGCAGAGGGATATTTGCTACTGTAATAGTGCTGCAACGATAAAAATAATTCTTGAGTTCAAGAAGCTAAGGGCTGTAAAGGCAGACTGCACTCTTTCTGGGCGACTTACAGAAATGCTTAGGAAGGCAGAATCCTGAGTATTTTTCAGCTAATTAATTATGCTGCTTTCTCATTCCTATATATTGATGTATCAGTGAAGAATACATATAAGCATTGCTTCTATGTAAGGGTAAGGTATTGGGGGGGCAGGGGTGCCTGGTCCTTCTCCTTTCTCTTACCTTGTTTTCCACTGGAAGGAAGACCTACTGCATATGTTGGAAAGAACCACAATATTTTCCAGTCATGCTTCCAATTTCTTAACCCCTTATATACAGTGTTGTTGCCCTTGCAGTTACAAAAACAAGACTTCACACCAATCTTGCAGTGTTGCTGTTGTTCAAATTTATGAGAGCCTAGAACATGCAAATAACAAATAAGTGTTCTCCAGAATACTTTGTCTCCCATGATCTATAGCTCAGTAATTTTCTTAGCCACATATTAATAATACTTGACATTTTCTTTTATGGGCTGCAACCCAAGCATACTTGATTATTTGTTTAAATGTCTTAACCCAGTTTTGTGCTAAAATCATAAGGTATTTTATAACATGAATATCATAGAGTCATATGATCATAGAATCCGTAGGTTGGAAAAGACCTTTGAGATCAAGTCCAATCACACCTGTCCACTGCTAAATCATATCCCCAGTCACTTCCTCTATCCACCTTTTAAATACCTCCAGGGATGGAGGCTCAACTACCTCCCTAGGCAGCCTGTTCCAGGGCTTGATACCACTTTCAGTGAAAAAGTTTTTGCTAATGTCCAATCTGAACCTCCTCTGGCACAGCTTAAGGCCATTCCCTCTCGTCCTTTCACTTAGCACTTGGCTAAAAAGACCAACACCCACCTCTCTAGAACCCCCTTTCACATACTTGTAGAGAGCAATAAGGTCTCCCTTCAGCCTATGAGAGGCATATGAGAGTACTTAGATTGAGTTTTACAATAGAGACTTCTAGCAGTTTTAAACATTTCAGAAACTGGATTTTATGGTCTTCCAAAATGCATTTTGTGAGAGGAGAAGAGAGGGGAGGAGAGGGGAGGGGACCGGAGAGGGGAGCGGAGGGGAGAGGGGAGGGGAGGGGAGAGGAGAGGAGAGAGCAGAGGAGTCNATGATCCGATGGGTCTCTTCCAACCCAGTGATTCTGTGATTCTGTGATTCTGTGAGTCCTTCAGATATTTACTTGGGGGGCTGAAGGCAGTTATGATTTCTTTAGATCTGTAGAATTTTCACTGTGAAACTCTTACTGTTTCCAGAGAGTTTGGCTGGGGAACTCTGCTTGCCTTCCTAACTAAAAAGGATATATCATGCTAGGTAAATGGGATGGATTTTTCTCAGTAATTCAGGGATTTATTGGAGAACAGTGACTGCACAACACCTTGCCCTGAATATCCAATATTCATAGAAATATCAGCTGCCCAGAAGGAGAGATTTTTTTTGCATGAATATTTGTCAGCTGGAATTTCTAGCATCTTTTGCTCAAAGGTGGCCAGCCATGCCTGGCGTTCCTCACTTGTTACTTACAGCTCTGAAAGTCTCTGAAGGGTGGCTTAGCCACATAATGTGGACTGGCAAACATTTATCTGTCCTAAAAAGAGAAACCCTAACAGAAAATGCTGGGATTACTTCACTTGGAGCTACTGAGTGTCATCCAGTTTTCACAGAATCACAGAATCACCGGGTTGGAAGAGACCCATCGGATCATTGAGTCCAACCATTCCCGCCAAACACTAAACCATGTCCCTCAGGACCTCGTCTACTCATGCCTTAAACACCCCCAGGGAAGGTGATTCGACCACCTCCCTGGGCAGCATATTCCAATGCCTAATGACCCTTTCCGTAAAAAACTTCCTCCTAATCTCTAGCCTGAATCTCCCCTGGCGGAGTTTGAGGCCATTCCCCCTTGTCCTGTCCCCTGTCACTTGGGAGAAGAGGCCAGCTCCCTCCTCTCTACAACCTCCTTTCAGGTAGTTGTAGAGAGCAATGAGGTCTCCTCTCAGCCTCCTCTTCTCCATGCTAAACAACCCCAGCTCTCTCAGCCGTTCCTCATAAGGCCTGTTCTCCAGCCCCTTCACCAGCTTCGTTGCTCTTCTCTGGACACTCTCCAGAGCGTCAACATCCTTCTTGTGCTGAGGGGCCCAGAACTGCACACAGGATTCAAGGAGCGGTCTCACCAGTGCCGAGTACAGAGGAAGAAGAACCTCCCTGGACCTGCCGGTCACGCCGTTTCTGATACAAGCCAAGATACCACTGGCCTTCTTGGCCACCTGGGCACACTGCTGGCTCATGTTCAGTCGGCTGTCGACCAACATCCCCAGGTCCCTCTCCTCCTGGCACCTCTCCAGACAGACTTCTCCTAGTCTGTAGCTCTGCATAGGGTTGTTGTGCCCCAAGTACTGGACCCGGCATTTGTGCTGTGAGTAGTGTAAAATCAGTGAAGGATGGATGAGTCCAGTGTGTATTTGGTTTACATGCTTTGTACATGAAGTTCAGAACTTCACTGGTATATATGCATAGATTTTTGTAGAGCTTTTACCATTGTTTAGTAGATGGCTGATCAAATGTTGCTTCCCTGGAACTGCTTTTCAAGTGTGTTTTCACATACCCTTTGATAACAACATTTGAAATATGCGTTATACTTATGCCCTTCATTCTGGACAACTTACTAGTTCAAACTTAGAATTAACAGAACTAGAGTTTTCATGTTACTCCTAAGCAGCAATGAAAACCTTCCTCACTTGCTTCTGTGCAGATATAATAGATGATCGTCTTTGCTTATCAAAATTTTCTCAATTTCTTTTACTACATTTTTTATAAATTAAGCATTTAGGACAAGGCAGAATTTATTTGAACCCTTCTACAGATTTCTACTACTTCCTAAAGATCTAAAGTTTAGGTACATCTAATGTACTTCTAAAGGTACTTCTCTATTTTGTTTTTTATAAAATAGGAGAAGTGAGATAGAATGCGGAAGAAAAAAAGAAAATCTCTAGAAAGATGAATTTACTTGGAAGCTAAAAGTGAGTTCTTAGCTTAGCCTGAGAATCTAGAGTCTCAGAAGGTGAAGTCAGATTGCTGACTGCGGGTTGCATGGAGGTTTTTTGGTTGGTTTTGATTTTTCAGTTTTTTTGGGGGGTGGTGGTCATGGTAGTGTTCCTTCCCCCCCCCCCCCTTATCTCTTACCATAAAAGAAGATTTGAAAGTGATTTAAGAATCTCTTTGTTCCATGCCTGTGATGCAATGAGCCTAACCTTATATCATAGAATCATAGGATAGTTTGGGCTGGAAAGGACCTTAAAGATCATCTAGTCCCAATGAGCCTGCCATGGGCAATAACTCATTCTTGGCTATTAAAAAAATCCAAAGAGCAAACCTCAAAATTAAAGGGGTACATTGGAAGGTGCTGAGTAACTATAACTCTCAGTTTTGCACAAGTGATATTTGAAAGAAAAGACAAGGTACTCATGTGTTGAAGGGGAAGGCATTTTTTTAAAATCTGTTCAGCTTTAGTGGTCCATTTTCTTCTATAAGCTTTTTGCCAAGCAATCATAGCAGGATACTGCTGGAAAAAGAAATGTTAAACATCAGTTGTCTGACTTACTTTGATTAGTTGTTTGTCAGAACTAAATGAATGTTTTTTTCACACTATTTAGAAAAAAAAACCCGCTTAATTTACCACAGTAAAGTTTTAATATTTTTGTTGGATAAACTGATTGTTTAGTTGCCTGTGCCATATTGAAAGTGTTGTTCTGTAATAATGCAAGCCATGTATGTATGTAAGCATTTGTTTATTTATTTACTGTTTTCACAGACACTTCCACTGGGGCTAGGAGATGGACAGCTGTTTACCTGGACTGATGGCTTGAAAAGGAAGGACTGGCATGATTATGAAAGCATTCAGAAAGATGCTATGCGCTCAGGTATACACAAGTTCAGAGCAAATTTAAATTACTTATTCATTCTTTCTCCATATGGTTTTTTCTTGTAAGTTAGCTAAAAAGCATTCCTGATAGCCTGTTTTTGCTTGCAGCATGTCACAAGGACATAATGTTCTGAACTGAGGGGTCAAATCAAGTACAAATACCTTATCTCTGAAAATAGCCAAATGAAAATAAAAATAATGTTTAATGCTAATAGCTATATAATGATTGCACAAGGAAATGGACACAAATATTATTAACAAATTATTTTTAAGGTTTAAATCAATTATTACATTGTGATCAAATATGAACAAAAGTGTTCGTTTCCAAAGGAAAATACCTTACAACTGAAGCTGAATTGATTTAAAACCTGAGTCCACTACCTATAATTACCAGGAATGAACTTTGACCCTTTTACCATTGTCAAGCTCTAATCCTTTAGTCTTGTTAAAACTACTTCACTTCATTCTGACAGTCTAAAATCTGCAATTTGCAGATACATTGAAGGAAATGTCGTTACCGTGAGTGATGTAATTTTAATATACTTTCACATGCTGTATGCCATATAGGCAAAGAAAGGTTTGTGTTCCTCTTGCATATTTGGATTGGACTCTTATATTGTAATTACAACTATTCAATGTAAGATGAATAAAACTAAAAGGAAGAAAGAGAAGCAGCAGTTGAATTTCATCTTAATTAATATCTGAAAGTGATTATTTTACAAAGACCAGTCTACTATTGTAAATTAAATTACACTGTCTTGATCCCACTATCAGAAGACACCCAACACCTCCTTCAAAATACTGCTAAAAGTGAATCCATTTGACAGATTTGTAGGATTTGATAAGTACCTAATTTTGCAGGAGCCTGAACCAGTAAAATATTTCAAGTATAGGCTAATGTGGTTTTCCTTTCTCTTTTGAATTCTTTTGATCACTAACTTCAAAAATTGTCCTTCCTTCTTACATGTGGTTAGGAGGAAAAAAGGTGAGGAGGGGGATGAAATTATTGTAGGTATTTCGGAGTTGTCAGCTAAATGTTGTATTCCAAATTGCTAAGTGTAAAATGACAAATATCTAACTGAGAATGTACAAAATAGAAACAGCATATATGTATAAACATGCACATAGATAGGGAATATCATGTTGTCTGGTTAGAAGGGACCTTTTTGAGGGAAATGCACTGATGATTTGGCAATATGCTTTTGATATGTATGTAATGTGGACCTCATATTCTGGAAGATAAACAGTAATACTTATGACGATCTGATCGACAGCCATGGCATTACCAGTGGAATGCAAGATGTTGTATGTGGACAACTAAGAAATTAGCAAAACACATTATGTAGCTTTATAATTCTCAGGTTTGCTCCTTATAACTTTAGGGGAATGCTCTAGTATGTGAATATTTTTTCCAGTAAACTTCTATTCTTGGTAATAATAATACCACTTAAAATATTCTGACTTATTTATGTTTTTATTGCCTTCCTTGTGATAGTGTTTGCTGAGCTTAATCATTTAAGAAATCTTTTTAAAAATTATTTCTATCTGTCATTATTCATTAGATTAAATTAACTTCTAAGATTTTTTTTTAAATATCACAATATAGTAATACAAAATGCAAAGCTAGATTCTCTCAGTGCACTCTTTTGGGACACACTATGTAATTTCTGTCCCTAATAACAAAAAAAAAATAGCTGGAATCAACTTTTATTTAAAAATCAATCTGAAGGCATGAAAACACCACCAATGAAACAGCTTCTTGGGACATTTCAGAAAAGGCAGTCAGTACTTAGTACACAGAAAAGAAGAAAAAAATGAATTCCTTTTTAAATTCAGTTTAGATGTTTATCTGTAAAGCTTACAATTTCATAAATCTAATTATGGAGAGGTGTTAGTTGCTGTATGGCTAGTTCTTCTGTTTCAAAACCAAGAAGTTTGATCCCCATTTGTTCAGCCATATTAAAACTGATATTCCTGAATTTAAGTGGTCTTCCCTCACTGGAAATCATTCAATTCTTTTTAATCTAAAGATAAAAGCCATTTGCAAGTCATGTGGAGAAATGACACTATTTCTGTTTATTTCAAGTGTATAGTTCATGCTTTTTTGCTCTAAAATTACGATTAATCTTGCATTTAAGTGCTGAAGTAAGCTCATGATACTTTCAGGTTTGTAGGGCTTTGTTGGACCACCTGAAGTTCAAAAATGTATGTTTATAGTATTGCTAGCATGAACTCCCATTCTGTTAGCATGTTGGTGGTACTTGAGAAAGCCTAAAGTGAGTAATGGAGTGGTAAGGCTTTACATGTATAAGCTCCTGATGTAGCCAAAATGTAGTAAATATTCAAAGACTCTTGCAGAGAGAGAGGCTTCAATAACTTCTTCAATTTCTCAGTTATACAATATTTGCTCACACTATAAATCCTTCCAAGGTCAATTCCTTTCAGCTGGAATTATTTGCTGAAGACCTTTTGAACCCTTGTGGACTTCCCATCTGAGAAAACAAGGGATGGTACAGATGCAATTATACTGTAGCTCCTGCTTCCTGCCATTGTTCCATCACTGAATGTCTGAATCTGTCTGGTGTCCAGTCATGCAACAAGTAATTTTTACTTAACGTGCTTTGATAGCTTAGAGTCCCACACTGTAAGATATCAGTTTTACAGCAGCTAAACATGTAATTTAAAGACATATGATATGTATTCATGGTGGGTATTTCTTGGGTGAGATACTTCTGGGAAATATGTATCTTGTGTGTTAACAGGATAAGCACATCTGAAACTGCTTCACATAGCTAAGTCCAGGCAACCTCATGTATATAAGGTTGTGTCTAGACTTGGACATCAGATCATCTTTTTTAGTGCCCTTGTGAATTGTTACGCTGTTCTCAAAGCAGAAGCAAATGGACTTTGTGTATATGTGTTTGTACAGTTTGTACAGGCAGTTTGTACAGGCAGAGTGAACAGGAAGAGCACTGGAGCTCATCCAGGACTAGGGAACCATGGTGACCACTTGACAGAAAATTAAGGCTTCTCCAGTCTCTCTACCAGCAGTGACAGATGCAGCCTCCCAGCCAGAGCCCCAGTGGGTGCATGCTCTCGTGACCCCACTTGAACTGATATCAGACACCAGTGGGGAATTTACTTGCAGGAGCTGTGCTTGGGTGGACAAACTTCTCTGCTTGGTGAGAGAACTCAGGGAGGAGGTGAGCAGGCTGAGGACCCTCAAGGTGTGTGAGAGGGAGGTTGACCACTGGAACAATACCCTATGCTCCCTTTCTCACCCTCAACAGGCAAGCATGCCTTGTATGAAAGAAGACAACCCGTCCTTTCTCTGATCAGCCTGGGAGAAAAATTTAGGAAGTGAAGGGGAATGGCAGCAGGTTCCTGGCCAGCACAGCAGTTGTGTCTACCCCATGCCAGCCTCAGCCTCCCAGGTTCCCTTGCACAACAGATATGAAGCTCTGCAAGTGGAACCAAACCTCCATGAGGATGATGGGTCTCACAGCAGAGAGGAAACAGTCTCAGAGGTTACTGGAGTGTGTGGAAGGCAACCTTCTGACTCGACTGGTGGATTAACTGACAAGGGAAGGTGCCCTTCTGGACCTGCTGTATGTGAACAGAGAAGGCCTTGTGGGAGTTGTGGTGGTTGGAGGGCACCTGGGACATAGTGATCATGACATGACAGAATACTCTGTTCTAGGGGAAGTAAGGAGGGGGATCATTGGAACTTCCACTGTGGACTTCTGGAGGGCAGATTTTGGACTGTTCAGAAGGCGGGTTGATAAAGTTCCATGGGAATCAGTCCTTGAGGGCAAAGGAGCCCAAGAGGTCTGGAAGCTCTTTAATAAGGAAATCCTGGTGGTGCAAAGGAAGGCCATCCTCATGTGACAGAAAATGAGCTTTCACAGGAGAAAACCATCTTGACTGAGCAGAGAGATCTGGGTGGATCTCAGAATTAAAGAGGAAACTATATGAGCTTTGGAAGAAGGGCAGGTATTTTGGGAGGACTATAGAGTTGAGATAAGATCATGTAGAGAGAAAATTAGAAGACCTAAAGTCAAACAAGATCTTAGATAGGCCAATTCTGTGAAAGATAATAAAAAATGTTTCTGCAAATACATCAATAACAAAAGGAAGTCCAGGGAGAATATCCATCCTTTAATGGAATCAAGAGAGATATCAGTGAAAAAAAGGGGGGGATAAGGCTGAGGTACTTAATGTCTTCTTTGCCTCAGTCTTTAATAGTAAGGTAGGCTGTTCTCTGGGTACTCACCCTCATGGGCCAGAAGACAGGAAGGGAAAGCAGAACAAAGCTCCCATGATCCCTGAGGAAATGGTTAAAGACCTGCACTCCCTATTAGACATTCACATATCTGTGTGGTCAGATAGGATCCACCTGAAGGTATTAAGGGAGCTGGCAGAAGTGCTCAACAACCCCCTTTCCAACATCTACCAACCATCCTGGCTGACTGGGGAAGTTCCACCGGACTGGAGGCTGGCAGATGTTACACCTGTTTACAGGAAGTACTAGAGGGGGAATCTAGGAAACTACAGACCTGTCAGTCTGACCTCGGTGTGGGGGAAGATCTTGGAACAGGTCATCCTGACTGCTAACACACAGCACAAGTAAGACAACTGGGTGATCAGGCCCAGTCAGCATGACGTTCTGAGTCAAAACTAACCTGATCACCTTGTATGACCTGCTTGATGGCTGAGGGAAAGGCTGTGGATAAAGTGTACTTGTATTTCAGTAAAGCCTTTGACAACATTTCTCACAGTATTCTGCATGAGAAAATACAAAGCAGTCTTTGGACTCCTAATTTCTTAGCAGCTGATTTGTCCAACAGCCATATTTTTTTCTCTTCCCTAGTAAAAGGTCTGTAAATTAGCAAGTGATGTAGGACTGCACTGCTACCATTTTGCTTATCACAGCGAGGTCCAGTGGGATATGCACATTGAAATACTGCCACAATCTTACTGATACTGCTACACAGATGTGGAAAACAGGAACCAGATCTTAAATGTGTGCCCAGCTTTATCTTCTGTAACAGAATTCCTACTGTACAACCACCACTGAAAGGAAATTATCATCCCATCTGCTCAAATTTTACTCCTGACTTCAAACNAAGAGGACATCACCCTCCTCTCTACAACCTCCTTTCAGATAGTTGTAGAGAGCACTAAGGTCTCCCCTCAACCTTCTCTTCTCAAGGCTAAACAACCCCAGTACCCTCAGCTGCTCCTCATAAGACTTGGTCTCCAACCCCCTCACCAACTTCATCGCTTTTCTCTGGACTTGTTCCAGAGCCTCAACATCCTTCTTGTGGTGAGGGGCCCAGAACTGAACACAGTATTCAAGGTGACACACCATGTGTCATTTTGATTTACAAAAGAAAAAAATCCCAAACAAACCAATACTAGAATTAACAAATTGCATTTTCTGAACTTGACCCAGATGGGTTAAAAATTCCTCACTGATGGATCTTCAGATACAGTTGCCATGTAATTCCTTCATTTCCAGAAATTAAAATGATGCAGTACCATCACAAATGGTTACAATTTAATAAATGATTTCTTAGTAGTCAAATGCAAGGTCAGTGAATCACATAATTCAGGCATCCCAGATAGGTAATTTTCTTGCAAAGATTAAATGACTTGGGGATCTTCAGGTAACTTGTGATGTATTTTCTGCCATGAATAAAAAGACTAAAGTGATCCTAGATAGATATGTAAGGAAATTAATTTGTGAGATACTGGTAGAAGTAGTATAACTCAGTGTAGATGAATGCCCAACCTTCCTGAAGGAAATTATGTATGGATCTTTGCTGCAAAAGAAGATTACATTGAAAGTATCATGATGTTTCGTGTTGATATTTTCTTATTAAAACATCACAATTTTTATTTTAACATGATGCTTTATGTTGGATCTTGATTGCTTTAAAGTCCCCAAGATAGAGGAATTTCTTTTTTTAGAAAAAGTATACTTTCATCCCCAAAATTTGTTTTGTTTCATTGTCTAGAAAGTAGGAAATCATTTATTCACAAGTTGCTTTTACTTCCTTATCTGTACAGAACATTTGAAACCTGCAGGGTAGCCAGGTGAGAGATAGGAATGATATTGATTCAGATGACTGAGAAATAAGTTTGTTATGCTTGAGAAGTTTCCCCATTTTTATTTGTATTGCTGAAAACATACAGAAAAAAAGCCAACAAAAACACCAACCTCACTGAGACAGATTGTTGAAGAGATTTGTACTGAATTTTATGATTTGGTTTCTTTTCCTTAAAAGGCCAGCCAAAAAGCACCCCCAGTTTTAAATGTACATACAAACTAACTAACCAGCGCCTGTTCCCTCCATTACTGGAAAGAAAGAGCGACTGCACCTGGATATACTGTTCATTTAAGAAATTAACTTCTTGCTCTTTTCAGATACAGTGATAAATAACTTTTTGAATAGCCAGATTTGCCATCCTATACCTATTATCATTGTAGGTATTCTTTATTTAATAATTCTAATTCTGTCTGGAATCTTCATAGTTCTTTGGCCTCTATGATAGAGTGAATTTGAGGTTAATTTATATTTTTACACGCTCTGATGTTTAGTATTGCTTTTTTATTATGAGTAAGGAAAAACACTGGAACTTAATTTGCTGTTCTACTTGCAGCTTATTACTTTTTCACAAATTTTTAATACTGTTCCAATATTTTCAGTCTCTCTGAGTAGAAATGAAACTTGAAAAACAGTTCTAAGAATTTTAGTATCTTAATTTTGATAAATGAATCCAAGAAGCCTATAGAGGGGATGTACTGTTGGATTCTGGAAGTACTAATTGCTATAGTGTTGGTAGAACTGGGAAGATAGCAATTAGTTGATAGTTATTCGAGACCTAATTTACTCAAAGGCAGAAAGGAACATTTAATGACTTACATTAAATGTACTACTCGTTGGTACAGAATAGATGTAGTGAAGTAAAATTATTTCTTTCAGTCTTTCATCCCCATCACTTCCAGTTTTCTCTGAATATTATTCTGCCACTACTTCAAAACCAATGACTGAAATACAGAAATAGGAAAGCAAAAGTTTACCTTAAAAAAACCAAACAAAACCAAAAGCCTCTTCTTGAGTAAACAGTTCTGATAGATACTTTAAGAAGATTTTAAAAAGAGCAGTTTAATTGTTTCCACTTCCTTCAGTAACCCAGATCTTGCAATGGAGAGGGTGGGAATGGAGTAAGCTAATCAGAGAAACTGACTTTGTTGGAGCTGATATGTTATACCACCTTTTTGACAAGAAATTAGCATTTAAGCTATTATATTAGTTTCCTCTGGGAATACAGCTGATGACATGCCTTGATGAAGAATGTTCTTAATTTGCATTGAAGAAATATGAGACCTATAAACAAATGCAAATCTTACATCTGTCATCATTTTTTTTCCCACCAGTAGTAAACAATGTCTTATGTGTATCAGAAGAACATTCTTGCCTTGCAGTTCAGAGCTGTGAGTGCACCTTTTGTAAACACAACTTGCCTAGTAATAGCCTAGATAGCTACCTGTAGGCATGTTAGTCCAGCTGCAGCTACACTTATTGTATAAGGGCAGTTGTAAGTCTGCCTGAATCTCTGGACAGAGTAGAGATCCAGGATGCTGGAGCTTCTGATATTGCCATTTATCAGCTACTAACTTGGTGAGGGGTTTTTTTTGTTTCATCAGATTTCCATAGTTCCCTTTGGTTGTCTGGGGAGAGCTCTAAGGATACGTCTATAAAGACGTTCATCTCAAGATCATGGCAACTAGCGTAACACCAATGGCCTCTGATTTTTCCAGGCTTTCTGTGCAGAACTAGGAGTCAGAGGTCCTTAAATGCTTGCATGACTGATGAGATTCACAGGAGAGAGCCATGAATGTCTAAGGCAGTGATTCAAAAGCATCCACGAGAAGAAATTCTGTTGATTCCACCTCTATCTTCATGTCGTGGGTAGTGAGACTGAGTCCTAGAGAATCAGTCAATGTCATTGTTACTCCATTTCTGAAAGTTGTATCTTGTTTCCCTTGAGAAATTGTAAGCTGTATGTGCTCATTAATTACAAGTAGTAGCAGTAGTGATGAATTACAGCCCTTCTCAGAGAAAAAGACATGTTCAAATATGTAATTCCTAGCTTTAAAGAAGTAAAAAAGTACAGATTGAATATTTATATTTAAACGTGGTGTTATTTCTGATCCTGAAAAAGCTATTTCTAACTACAAGTGATAACTTTCTCATAGTGAAATGATGCAAAAGGGGAACTGAAGGAATAGAAAAATGGAAACTTTCCAGCTGAGCAGAACTGATGGAAAGCAAAAAGTAGGACTTAATTTCTGATTTTTTTATCAATTCTGTTAATGTAATTAGTAGCCTATAAAGTGATATAGAAAGGTTGCATACTGCAAGTTCTGAGGTGGTTTTTTATTTTCAATTTCCGCTTCACATTGTTTTGGAAAGGCAGCATTTCAAAGAGCTGCTCTTTAAATACTTTTTTTTTTCCTCTTTTTTCTTTATAATGATTTGGAAATGTTTTTCGCTGCTTGCATGTGTATGCTGAAATGATTATGTTCTATGAGGCACATTGACAATTCAGTGTGCTTGAAAGCAAATTTCTGAAAGAATGGTAACATGTAAGGAGCTATGTTTATAACACTAGCTATGAATTTATAAAAACCTTTGTCTTTCAAAAGAAATTGGTTGAGGAATTGATAAAATTACTCCTAAGATGTGGCTTGTCGGTACTTCTATGTTTGACTATCAAGCCATTTTGCTCCTATCTGGTAATAAGATCCCAGAGGAAAAAGCTTTCAGAATGTACTGTATCACCTAATGGTTATCCAAGCAGTTATTGAGCCATTTGTACTGTCTTTTTTCCCTCCTATTTGTATAATTAAATAGCATCTGGAAGACCTATGTGGAGGGAAGGAATGAAGGATTTTAATTCTTTCCTACACTCAGTATAGTCTTTACCTTTCTGCTTCTTCGAAATATTGTCTTGACCAGGAGAAAAGGATTTTAAAGTTCTTGACCTTTACATGTCTCAGTGCAGCCATTTCATAAAGATTAGATCTATAAACAAACAGACAGTATGTTCTATAGTTCTACAAACATTCATACAGGTTATTGGCATAAACAAACTAAAAGGAGACTTTTAAAAAGAAGCGAGCTGTATATATTTGTGATGAAAATGGAAATAAATCAAACTGTATTCTTGGGGTGGAGTGTTAAATGAAGGCAAAATAATTGAGTGCTTTTGTACCACCATAAAAACAGCAAATATCTGTGATTCGATTTCTATGTTACCTGAACAAATTGTGCACTATTGATCTTTTTCCCATCACTTCTGTTCAAGATATTTTTTAGAATGAAGTGCAGTAGAAAAATTCCTCAAACTTCTGTGGTTAATCTTTATCATTTTCAACAGTGCCTATTCTTAAGTTCAAAAGAACATG
The DNA here is from genome assembly GCA_013389865.1 of Piaya cayana. Taxonomy (NCBI): domain Eukaryota; kingdom Metazoa; phylum Chordata; class Aves; order Cuculiformes; family Coccyzidae; genus Piaya; species Piaya cayana. Next base: position 23,021 of record WAAB01021045.1, on the reverse strand, counting down.
TCAAAGCAAAGCCTAGTGCTGTAGTGCCTCTACAAGGTAGGATGCAGCATCATGCAGATAGCAACATTAAATGTAATTCCTTATTAGTTATGAAAAAAAACTTCTTCTGTAATACTTATATACATAAATATAATGAAAGTTGTGTGGGAAAGATGCATATAATAAATATTGATTTACTTATCCCATATTCCAGATGGGATTATAGACTGGAAGTTCTGTCAGCTTTATGTATTAAACAAATTTACTAAATTTAGTTTAGGCCCCTGAATCTGCAATTCCTTTAGAAAGAATTTGAGAACTTGCAATATAATTGAATCTATAGTGCTAGCCAAGGTATCAATAAACAGTCATAACTTAATTGTTCTTAGTATTAATCATTAATATGCTTCATGAAGTTTACATGTCTTGCTTTGTAAAAGGAAAAAATGTTCATCAGTTTGTCTTAATGCAAGCCTGATATGATTAAAAAAATTCTAAAATATAATGTTGTTACTTGTCAAGGAGACAGCATATAAATAACACATAATATGAAAGTACATTATACTTTCAAATATTAATTTGTAAAGAGACACTTTTCAGTGATGTCTTCTCCAGAAGTTTAAACCAGGAGTAACCAGGTTGGAAGAGACCCACCAGATCATCAAGTCCAACCATAAAGCATGAAGCATAAACCATAAACCATGAAGTAGCGCACAACCCAAACCTCACTGCACCATGAGAGCCACCTCCGACAAGCACAGTGACACAGATATGAGAGCCTGCGTCCAGCTTCCCAGTGCTGCTGGACAACAGGAGAAGTGGGCAGAGGAGGGACACAGGGGAACTTCACAGCACAAACACAGCTCTTACCTGGTCTTTACTGACAGTCAGAGGCTTCTCTGCCCCTCTTCCCCGCTTCCAATCACAAGATGTTACCACTTTGCTCTGGAATCCATCAGCCCTCTTGGGGAGCTCCACAGGCTGATGGCTCCTGCCAGTGGCCATGGCTCTGTCACCTGGAAAAAGCAACAACGCGACTTTGAAAATCTAGAATCCCATTTCTGGCAGATAAGATACACCTGTGTCTCCAGGCTTTGGCATCCTTCCTATGTGAACAGGGGGCCTCCCCACCCTGTTTCTTGAGCAGACCATGTTAAATCTGTGGAGTTGAGATTCATAGAAGTAAAATTCTGAATTATTTCCCCCCCTTCATCCAAGCAGCAAGGCTGGACAACCTATGACAAGCCATCTGTGCACTCCTAAAGCAGTCTGAGATCTGTATGTTCCCACTCTGCACGGGACACAGTTTGGGACACACAAAGCAGTTTGTTTTTTGCTTAAGTTTTTCCATGGATGACTACAAACTTAATTCCTCAGATTATGAAATGGCATCTCGAAGTATTATTTAACTGATGATTTGGGGTTAGTGCACACCCACACTGGATCTCAAATTCCAACCTAATATTACACTACTGGAGATGAAGCCAGGAAGTGTAAGGATGTGATCATATAGCATTTATATTTGTGCACAATAGAACTCTGGTTGCTTGTGTAGAAAAGGAGTTTATCTGTGGCTGTAAATTGGACTGAAGCTTTCTTTATAAAGCACAGTGACTGCAGTCTCAGTAGATGCAGCGAAGTTTTGAAGCACTTGTGTGACTGAAGTTAACTAGATTCTTCCCCTGTTCTTCCCTGCCTGCCTTCTGCCTTTGAAAACTCATCAGTGATACTATTTTAAAGTAATTGGTAAGCTAATTTTTAAGAACTGCTGGAGAGGTGAAGGAAATGGGAACAGAGGTCATAATACATCGCTTTGACTCATATTAATTAGAGGACTGAAAATGATCTTCACTGTACCCTTCTGTACTGGGCATTGACATGTTGATTTTTACACCAACAGGCTGAAAGAAAATTCTATTTCCAGTAACTTTTCAAGAAATGTTTATCATTATGTTGTAAACCAACGATACATATATTCGAGTTTGAAACTAATGTCCAAATTTCAAGAAATGCTCTGCCTACACCTGTCTTCCTGCAGGAGGAGGAGGAGAGTACTATAGTCCATCTAAACTGAGTTGGTTGCCTCCTGTGGTAGGTGTAAAAATGACCAGATTTGTCAGTTCAGGGAAACTACTGCTTGGCTCAGTGACACAAAGAAACATATTTTCTTTTGTATTTTAGTTTTCACTGCTTGTTTTTCAATGAAAGTCCCAGTGCAGAGAAGGGGGAAATGAATCCTGACTAGATTGTGGCAAAAGAGCTGGAACAGTACTTGATGGCAATTACAGCATATCAAGACCATACTTCTCAATTCAGAACCAACGGCACAAAGGAATTCTTCCTTACCACTTTTGTGTCATCTTTTAAGTTTAAAACAGAAAATAAGATGCTGGCAATCAAGTTTAAAGATTATGTCATTTAAAGATTTAAGGAAGGCATTAATTCATCCTGAATCCAAGTCAAAAGACCCATAAGAGGAAATTCATTTTTAAAGGTTTGCCAGATGATTGGCTAAGACATTTTTCTGGCCTTGGTCATCTAGAATCATCATGATGATTATCAGAAGCATGCTGTTCCAAAGAAATTAGAAAGCTCTTCACACACTGAAATTCAGTAGTTGCTGTCCTTAACATTGTTGTTAAGATTCTTCAAAGATTATATATAATGTATTGCTATGTAACACTATCTATGTGCTTCTGTTTCACTTGATGTTGTAAACCTTGGTTTCTCATGCACAGAAAATACAATTTAGCAGAGCACATAGTTCAATTCACAAACACAATTTTGGAGTGTTTTTTAACCTTTTGGCCTTCAAAAGACAAACAAGATGTTTGGATTTAACAATTGTTCCTAATAAAAGCAATTGTACCTACTTTCTTTTCCTTCCTGTTTTCATTAAACAAGTTGACAGAGGAAGATTATTGAACTGGTGAAACAATTTGTCTGACATCCAATTGATATATGTGAAAAGGCAGAGATATATAATTGTTGTGCTATGATTTGCCTTATAGACTCTAGCTTATGAAATTATGCTCTGTAATCACTGCTTATCAAGGAACATGGCTACCTTTTGGCTGTGGGTGTGTGACACAGAATTGTCCACCCTCCATGCTTGCAGTGGAGTTATCTGGGAGAATTCGTCTTTCTTCTAATGAAAAGAAAGTAAAAAAGAAAAAGCACATTTATAGGAGTAACCTTTTGTTCTACCAACTTGTGTGAAAGTTCATCTGTCTATGACTTGGAAGCTAACTCTCTTTTAGGCAATCTTAACTAGAAGCCCTGCAGATGATACTTAAATATGAATAGTAAGACTTACTGGGAAATTCAGTAGCAAAACAAACCAACTTGAATGCTCGGATTAAAAAAACCCAATCAAGATATGCCTTTAAGCCTTTAAATTGTATTATCAGTATTCTTAAAACATGAAGACAGTCTTGGTTTTGGTATTTCCCAGTTAATTTACTCTTAAAAGAGGTTTTTATTTTTATATTTTTAATTTATTTTAATTGAGAGACTAATCTAGTTTTAATATTGTCATACAAAAATTAAAAGAAGACTCTAAATAAATAACAAGTTAGTTTATTTGTTTTTATGATATATTTTGTTCCCAGCTTTTACTAAAGCAGTTATGCTGGGAAGAAATCCAAACTTCACATGCTTCAGAAAGAAGAGTGAAAGCTGTGAGCTGACAGAGTTCTAAAGGGCTGGCATTTTAGTTAGCTGCTATTAATCAGTAGGTTAAGCATATTACTAACATACTGCCACTTCAGTATTGAGTTTAAATGACTTTTTACTCAGCTTATACAGTCATCAACTTCTTCTAAAGTTTGTAGTAAACTGTGATAAAGGCCTTGTTTTCATATGTTTTTTCCTCAAGTCTAAAGTTTTCATAGAAGTTGTGAGTCCCTGAGCATTTCTTGTCAGTCATATACTCAAGTAACATTTTCTTCATTTTGTATCTGTTTTATTTAGTGGATAATAATTGCACAGCTGAAAAAATGTTAATAAGGATACTGTTAAAAAGATAGATCCTTTGCTACAATTTTCTTCCTCTTGCATAATTCAGTTCAGATATATCATTTGAGGGAAGCTTAATCTCACAGTTTTAAGAACTAAATTCAGGAGCTAAATCCCCAGTTTGATAACTTCCTGTAATGATAATACTTAAGGGTAGCTGTGTCTCTGAATGTCTGGGTGTAGAACAGTTTGTTAATTAATACAAACAAATGGAAAAGAGAGAAGGAAAGGAATCGATTGAAAGGTTTTTCATTGCTTAGTGTAAAACTTGAACATACCATGCTGAGATTTTTTTTTTATTTGTTTATATATTTTTAGCAAAGACTCTTAAAGACAAATTGAAGAATAAATTCTTTTGATAAGTGTAAGTATATTTTAAACATTTTCAGAGGCCATCTGGATGATGAATCTATTGTAAAGGAAGTGAGCTCATTACTAGTGATATCTGTCAGCAACAAATCTGATTTTAGCAAAAGCATCATGGATTTTGGAAAACGTGTTCTGAAAATAGAACTAAGACAAAAACAAGAGTCAGTAATCAGAATATATGTAAAAATTGAAAACATTTTGAAATGCCAAATGCAACTTTATACAAGAATTCTTCTGTGTGGATATATCCAGTCTGCATAGCAAGTTTTTTGTAGGAGAGTGGAGGCTATAGGGGTGGCTTTTGTGAGAAAGTACAAGAAGCTTCTTCCACGTCTGGCAGAGCCAATGCCAGCAACCTCCAAGACAGACCCACAGCAGGCCAAGGCTGAGCAGAGCCATCAGCAATAGTGGTAGTGTCTCTGCGGTAACCTGTTTAGGAAAGGGGAAAGAAATGGCACAACAACCTGCAGCCAGAGAGAGGAGTGAGAATATGTGAGAGAAACAACCCTGAAGACACCAAGGTCAGTGAAGAAGGAATGGGAGGAGGTGTGCCAGGCACTGGAGCAAAGATTCCCCTGCAACCCATAGTGAAGACCATGGTGAAGCAGGCTGTCCCCCTACAGCCCATGGAGGTCCACAATGGAGCACTGGAGCAGGCTCCTTGCAAGACCTGTGTCCCCATGGAGAGAGGAGACCATGCTGGAGCAGGTTTGCTGGCAGGACTTGTGACCCCATGGGAACCCTATTCTGGAGCAGTCTTTCCTGAAGAACTGCACCCCATGCAAAGGACTCATCCTGGAGAAGTTTGTAAAGAAGTGTAGCCTGTGGAAAGGACTCATGTTGGAGAACTTTATGGAGCAGCAGAGAAAATGTGTGATAAACTGATCATAACCTCATTCCCAGTTCCTCTGAGCTGCTCAGGGGGTAGAGTTAGAGAAAATTGGGAATAAAGTTGAGCACAAGGAAAAGGGGAGAGGTAAGGGGAAGGTATTTTAAGATTTCGCTTTATTTTTCATTATCCTACTTTGATTTTGATTTGTAATCAAAATCCTATTTTGCCTCATAATGGTAACTGCTGAGTGATCTCTCCTTGTTCTTATCACAATCCATGCGTCTTTCATTATATTTTCTCTCCCCTGTCTAGCTGAGGAGGCAAATGATGCAGTAGCTTTGGTGGGCACCTGGTGTCCAGCCAGAGACAACCCACCATAGTGTAATATCAGTTCTTAATACAGTTCAAGGCTTCTGTCATAATAGCTCTCAGTTTTGACAATACACAATGAGGCTTTTAACTATTTTAAAGATGTAGGTTTACTATTCAATAAACAACAGGAAAAAATAAATTAAATGTGCAGAAATACTTTCTTTAAGTTAGTGCATAACAAATCAGTGCAGAACTGAATTAATAGAAACAAAATAAACAAACAAAGTGGGTTTATTTCCTCAGGAAAATATGAGGAAAAATGATTTCATTCTACTATTCTAGTTTCAAACATACTGACAAAATAGGAGGTGGAATTTCTTATAATACTTCTAAAACAAAGCCTACAATTTAATTTAATCTCTGCTTTATGTTCTGTTCTTCTGGTTTTTGTGGCTATGGAGGCTAGAGGAGTGTGTGTGTTTGCTTTCTTGTTAAAGATCTCCTCCCTCATCTTCAAAAAGTGGATTTATTGAGGGGATTTTGATCATACAGACAAAAGTAGAAATGAGAATTACACTGTACTGCATAAATACATGAATCTGCCTAATAGAGTTTAGCATTTATTAGTCTTTCTCAGGGAAAAATGAATTTTTAGGGAGTTGCTCCATATACACCTGAACATTAAAGCTGTGGAAGACTTTTTAGGCTGATACTTGGAATTTTTTTCTGTCTGATAAGATGGGAAAGTATTGTTTTGGTTCATAAATAGGATTTTCAACTTGAATGTCTAACCTTTGATAATGTTAGTTAAGTTTTTTTCATTTACATAAGCTTTTAAAACCAAAACTCATACTTTTTATTATTATAAGGTTTTATTTTCAAAATATTTTTTTAAATTTCGTCTTTTAATGCAGACATCCACCAAATTAAAGTAAAATTACAAAATTGGCAAATACTTTTGTCTGAATCCAAACATCCACTTCCAGCATATTAACTTTTACAAAAAGTTCCCAGTGGGCATGTGTGGATTCCTGCTGAATTATGCATAAATATGGCCTTGGGATAAAAATTTAGTTGTCTTCTGTGGGTGATGAGTTGTCCTTTTTAACAGAAAATGTTTTAAACTAATTAGTTGAAAATCTGTTCAGTTCATGGCTGAAGGAGGTTTTTCAGTCTCCACATCTGTTTCTGCTTAATTCCACAGCATTTATTGACTGGAAATTTCATTTGGCTTTAGAACAGAAAATTTACTCAAATTTGTGTCAGGGGTTTGAAAAATAGTTGGTATTCATTAGGCTCCTCTTACTCAAAAAGAGGTGAAACAATGGGAGGGAAGGAAAAGGGCTGTGTAGATTTGTGCTTATAGCAGATCAAGCACTAAGTTTATTTCTCCTTACCACAAGAATGTCAGTGAGTCAAAATGCTCTTTCAAATTAAGAATGTGTTTTAAACCACAAAATGAATGATAAAAGGCAATATAGACAGCAGTATTAGTGATGTAAGAAGGAGGAAAGACAGACACTGGGAAGTTCAGTAGCAGTGAGTAAATGCAGCAGTATATAGAATCATAGAATCATAGAATCACCAGGTTGAAAGAGATCCAACAGATCATTGAGTCCAACCGCTCCTATCAAACACTAAACCATGCCCCTCAGCAGCTCATCTACTCATGCCTTAAACACCTCCAGGGAAGGCGAGTCAACCACCTCCCTGGGCAGCCTGTTCNCTCAGCCTTCTCTTCTCAAGGCTAAACAACCCCAGCTCTCTCCGGTAGATCTCTTCCAACCTTGTTCTATGATTCTATGATTCTATGCTATTACACACTGTTGACTCATACTTAGCTAAATTAATCTTTACAGGTTGTTCTATCTTCTTTGTGCAACAGCCACAAAGACAGCTTCTAAAGCTAGTTTACACCGAATTCATGAAATTAAAAAAGAAAACAAAAAATTAAAGACCTCCTATTAATATTTTTGTTCCATGGAACATCCTGTTTGTTTTTCTGTGATGGTATGAGGTAAACAGCACATTGTTATAAAACACCTTAGAATGAAGACAAAAAAGGAGGACGGAATAATCTTTTGTTAGTTACAGTTCTTAGAACCCTATGATTTTGTATTTCTGAGCTTTCTTAAACTGTACCTACGCAACTGTAATTTTGCATTAACTTTGTGGAGCTGTTTGGTTCCTTTATATACGCCATGTTAGTAACATTTCAATTTGACCTTTTTCAAGAGATCAGATTAGACACATGCATTAATTATAGAAGATCTACTGGCACTAGAAACTATTAAAATGCCATTCTTGGTGTAGTTTGTGTGGATTAATTTATTTAAGCGCTGAGACAAACACCTTACTACTATAGGTAGATTTTTTTTTTCAGGTAATGTTGTCCCATAGAAGTTACTTTTTATCCTAGTAGGTCATTACAAACCTGTGAGTCCATTTTTATGGTTGAGTTCTGTTTCTAACATGCTTGCTCATTCAGTGTTCTGCTCTGATTAATAGTTTACAGCCAGTCTGTTCTAATGTTAAATGCAAAAAGCATTCTAGTGGCTGTGGCATTTGGTGATAAGTAGTTAAACTAAATAGAAGATGTACTGTGCATCCCTGGTTATAGCGGTATGATTAGATTCAGCTCAGCCTGCAAAATGTTACTAAGGATATTACTGCTCTGCTGTGTTGATAGAGCAACTCGTATCAAAATAGCATGTGTTGCTGCTTATCTTGTATTGTACACAGCAGCAATCTAAATATGCTTGGTCATACCAAATAGCATGGCCTTCTTTTTCTTTCTTCATTTTCTAGATTTATTGAAATGGTAAAGGGGATAGAATGAATCTTTCTACCTGCCAAGCCATTGTAGTACTATGTAGCACAGCAAGTGTTAAAAGCCATAATTACAAATATTCTTATATATTGTTTTGAAGTGTTTGTCAAGCCTTCAGACAATTTACTTCTCAGGGTTCATGTGTAGTCACCCTTCTGCTGAAACACAGCAATGCCACTGGTTAAACTCATGATGTATTTTAAAGCAATCAGTTTCCCCACACACACTCTATTTTTACTTCACAATGCATGTGCTGGAGATTCAGAGGCTGCATTTTTAATATTTCAAATGGATGAAAAAGTTGAGTGACACACTTCTCTAATGTACCATAAAGTACAGTCATTAAGGTTTAAGAATTAGCGACTGAGAAAATTCACACATTCAAAGTGCTGAACAGTGTCTTAGAATCATAGAATAGAATCATGGAATGATTTCGGTTGGAAGGGATCTTAAAGATCATCTAGTTCCAACCTCCCTGCCATGGGCAGGGACACTTCCCACCAGACCAGGCTGCCCGAGGCCCCATCCAACCTGGCCTTGAACATCTCCAGGGAAGGGGCATCCACAACTTCCCTGGGCAAAATGTGCCAGTTCCTCATCACTCTCATTGCAAAGAAATTCCTTCTTATGTCTAGCCTAAATCTGCCCCTCTCTAGTTTATACTCATTGCCCCTAGTCCTACCATTGCAAGCCTTTGTAAACAGCCCCTCCCCTTGATTTAAAGCAACCAAAATGAAATGACTAATAAAAAAGTTGTAAGCAGAGATGGATTGTTCCAACTGTTCGCTGCATAACGTATCTTTCCTAGGACACAATGGCTAATAGCAAGGGACAGGTCATAGCTAGTAAAATGCATAGGTAAACATAAGAATTAATCTCAAGAACACTAAGCAAACAATATTTTATTAAAGATAACTAAAAAACATATAAGGGCTAATTCCTTAAGTATGATAATAATTTTGCAGTCCTCTGGCAAGGCAGCAGCTAAACCGGTAGATTGTTTCCCATGCCTGAACCTTCATTAGTTTTGAGAACTCTGGATCCTGTGATGCAACAAGGCCCAATCCAAGTTGCCAGAGCTTTTGCTGTGAACTGTGGCTTCTGCCACTCTGCCAGCATTTGCTGTTTCTTGCTCCACTTGCTGTCTACTTGATTCTCCTGCTCAAGACCACTTCTGCTTTTCTCACCTCTTAGCTGCTCTGCCTCACCACTCCATCTTTTTGGTAGGAATTCTTGTTGTTTCAGCTTTTAAGAATGCATGAGGCATTACCATGCACTTAATGTATTCTCCAGTGTACTGGTAATCCACTTCACCTTCTTCATGGACTCAAAAAAATCTCATTGCATTGTTTTGCTTGCAGTCTGACCTGAAGTTATCATCTTCGTTTAATATGAGAAGTCAGTCCAGGCCTAGTTAGTCTATGGGAATTATATCCAGGACAATTTAAAAAAATGCAATTTACAGCTTTTTTTTTTTTTCTGTTTTGTGCATTACTTTTGATAGAAATGCTTCTCAAAAGTAGTGAGATCACATATATAAAAGAAGTGTAATTCAGAGGTTCCCATTTGTTTGTCCCTCTTATCCCCTTTTCTCTCCATGAAGTGTTCTTCTTTTATCTTCTTCCAGGAGAGAAATAATGTTCATCTAAATCACAAAAACAAACCCCCAAGACAAAACCCTTAAGACTTTGAAACCAGAACCTGTTGTAGTGTAGTTTGTTGCTTATAGTTTTGGGCAGGGTTCCCTATCAATTGCACACAGAAGTACTGCAGAACTCCTCTTCTATTGCATGTTCAGATTGATTTACAGCTGATATATTTTGCCAACAATAGCCCTATCTTCTTTATATAATTATCCCACCTGGCAACTATACCAACATGGCTGATCCAGAGCTATTATTCTGCTATTACACGTTTGTAATAAGTATACAGAACACTTTTTAAATTTGCTTGTCTCACCTTAATCCTCTTCTTTTTGCACCTTCGCTGAAAAAGAGGATTTATTCTCCTTCTGCTGAATCTGAATTTAATCTAAGCAGAAAATGCTTTGAGGTATTCTTGAAATATCAGTTATCACAAGTTGTCAAGCATAAAACTTCATACAATTAGAGCTGTTTTAGCACCTAATGTTTGGCCAAGCCAGTACTGTATATGAATAGCTATAGCATCTTACTTTATCATTGTTTTGTCTGAACGTCTATGAAGAAGCATTTTGAGATGTACTAAAACCGTTACAGTAACATAATGCTAAGCAATGTGGAGGTGTCAACTCCCAAGCGATCATAATGGTTTAAGGAAAAAAAAAAAGCATATTTTCAAAATGTTGTTTTCATTGAATACTGAGTTAATGTACTGAGTATAATGACGGTAATCACAAAGGTTGGACAGCACTGTATGAATTAAGCAGTGCCATTAGGGTTCCCAGGCAATGGAGCATTCTCCTGGGACTTTTGGACTAGGTTGAAAGTATGTGACATTCTCATGCTTTTGGGTTCTTCCTATCCTCTGCCCCCTGCTTTGAGAAAAATCAAAATCCAAGTAACTGAACTAAAACTTTTGATTGTCCTTTCTTTCTGGCATTATTTATATGCAGTTGTTAACCAGCCTCAGATAAGTTAGTATCAAGTCTTAGGGCTGGGCTTGTTTCATCCATCTCATTCGAGTGAGCTGCCTTTTAAACTCAGAGGCCAAAAATTCACCATCGGAGTTTTTTTAACTCCCTCTGTCATTTCAGCTGGATCTAGTAGATGGCTGCCTGATTCCTAGCTAATCAGGAGTTGCAGTGTGAGTGAGCAAGCAAACAAGAAAGCTGGGAGAAATATCCATGGGATTCCTAAAAGCCCACAAGGCTCTTTTAATGTGTTACATTTATATTTTAGTGTAGTGTTGGGAAAGACTCAAGCTTCTCAACTTCTAGTGCAAGTCATGACCTGACTTACTGTCTAAGTGCAAAAATATTTCTTTGTTGCAGTTGGTGAAATATTTCTGTAATGTGATATGAGAAAGTTTAGCCTGTTGCTGTAGGTAAGAACTATGGTATCTATTCTTTTGGCTCATGCACAGTGATAGTGCTCCATATGCTGTGAGAAAGAGTGGAAGACTTCTTTAAAAGTACTTGTGTTCAGTTTCATTAGCAGAAGACAATGTGAAGAAACTCTAATACTATGAAAAATAGTTATTCACCAAATCGGACTCCTTTAAGAAAAGCAAAGCAAAGAAACTTAGCTTAATACAGAATAAATAGCTGGAATATACAGAGAATTATATTGTGAATGTGTCTAGTAGTAATAGTATGTCTTAATCACATAGGTAATTTATTCTGAAATTTTCATTATGTTAGTAGCTACCTAAATAAATCTCTTTTTAAAAGCAAATTAAAGTTGTTACTTTGGATCTACTTAGAATAAATGCTGAAAGAAAAGGGCTAAAATTTCTGTCTTGGAGGTTGAACTACATTACTTTATTATTACTCTAATATGAAATAGATTTGATATAATTGTACTACTGAATTTTGAGTAGTACTCTGAATCATCCACTGCTTCATTAATATTATAGTTCCTCCCCATGTTTAGTATGAAATCTGAAAAGTTGGCATAGAAACTTAGTCTCAGATTTTGTATTATGTTAGTTATGTGCATTTTGGGGATATTTGAAAAGAAGAATTACAAGATTAACTTTTAGTAATAAAATAGCATAAACAAATACTATTTCATAATACAAACAAACTTTTGTCCCTGTGAGTAATTTTAATTATTTCAATTAAGCATTTAAATGAAATTGTAATTATATATACAAAGTTTTCCATCTGCAAAAGTATCTAAAATTTAGTAACTACAACAACTTTAATTGCATATTCTGGGTTCTTAATGTTTTCTGTGTGCACAATATGGAATAAAGTGTTTACCAAGGCGTTAAGGATACCACTGGATGTTTCTCTTGGGTCACAGCTGCTTTCCTTTCCATTGCCTCCTGCAGCTGCTCCTGATTAGCTGAGGATCAGGTGGTCTTGGTCACCTATCAAATCCAGCTGGGAAGTTGATTAATTTCTCTAACACAGCTCAGGTAAAAGGAGGTATTTTTTTGTCAGTGGGGCCAGAGGCAGAAGAACAGAAAGGTTATTTAACTGGTCAGTTACATATAGAGGAAAGTATATCTTCTTGAGTACCTGAGTAAGCATGAAGGGGTTAGAAATTCTTCAGAGTTCATTCTCTGCAAGAATGAGAAGGATAAAAATAGTGGAGAAGAAATGAAAGCTTCTGTGTTCTGATATTCTTTGAAGAGTTTTTTCATTTGTTCTCTGCTCTCTGACTGGAAGAGATAGAGGTACAGTTGCCTGAGGTAGGTACTAAGCAAGCCAAGTGACTGATGATGAGAGCTAACTTGGGAATAAAAAGCTGGAACAGAAAGTAAGTGCTTTGCCAGAGAACAAGTGAATGCTTTCTCTAGGGAACTGAAGTGACCAGTTTCTGAAGCCAAATTAGCAGTGCTGAGATGCTAGAAGCACTGAGGACATCTGGCTGGTCCCTTGGAGTGTAAGGGTGTTCACGGAGCCCCAAGCAAAACATTTGGTTTCCTTATTGTGTGTTCTGGAAAGTTAGACACCCTAAACTTCAGTGTTAAAGTTGCTTTGGAAATGGTGAGTGGGGAGGAGTGCAAAAATGTGGAGTAACTGAGTGATTAAGTTCCTTGTATCAATTAAAAGCAGCGTTGCTGGTACTGATCCATTTTTCACAATTTTGCTATGAAATCTTGACTGTGATGGAAAAAAGGTCTGGGCTTAATTCACAATTCAAACTTTTATGTGTAAAATCTCTTCAAGCTGATTTTGTCACTGGGAAGAATGAAAACTAGAATAACTGGGTGAATTTGGAGGGACTTCCAAGTACCACTCTTTATAGCTGCTTTATATTTTTGCATTAGAAGTAACAGTAATGTCACTAAAGACATTACCAAAACATCTTCAAAAATGTTCCAGACAAATGTACCAGTTGAAATCCAGTTAAAATGTTATTTTTGGGTTTGTAGTGCATTTTGTGCTGTCAAATTGAGGCAAATAACTTTTGTTTCATTGTAGGGAAAGGTGAACATGGAAAACCATACCCTCTTACAGAGGAAGACCATGATGATTCTGCTTATAGGGAAAATGGCTTCAACATATTTGTCAGCAACAACATAGCACTGGAGAGATCTCTGCCAGACATCCGACATCCTAAGTATGTAAATTGTTTCCTGGACTAATTTGATTTTAAGTTTTTATCTTTGTGTATCTTTAACCTGTTTTTCTGGAAGGTCAAACCCTCACCCAACAGAAAGTATTAATTTCATTAAATAGGAAACAGAGAATTTAGCAGCATTGTTAATCAGCATCATAGAATCATTAAGGTTGGAAAAGACCTCCAAGATCATCTAGTCCAACTGTCAACTCAACACCACCGTGCCTGCTAAACCATGTCCTGAAGTGCCATGTCTACATGCTTTTTGAACACCACCAGTGATGGTGAGTCCACCATTTCCCTGGACAGCCAGTTGCAATGCTTTACCACTCTTTCAGTAAAGATTTTTTTCCTAATATCCATTCTAAATCTCCCCTGATGCAACTTGACACTATTTTCTCTTGTCTTATTACTTGGGAGAAGAGACTGACACCCACCTCACTACAACCTCCTTTTAGGTAGTTGTAGAGAGTGATAGTCTCCCCTCATCCTCTTCTTCCAGACTAAGTTGCCCTAGTTCCCTCAGCAGCTACTCATAAGACTTATTCCCCAGTCCCTTCACCAGCTTTGTTACTCTTCTTTGTACACACTCCAGCACCTCAATGCTCTTCTTGTACTGAGCAGCCTGAACCTGAACACATCACTGGAGGTGTGGCCTCACTAGTGCCAGAGGGACAATCACTTCCCTGCTTCTGGCCAAACTGTTTCTGATACAATCCAGGATGCTATTGGCCTTCTTGGCCGCCTGGGCATACTGCTGGCCCATGTTCAGTGAGGTCCTTTGTTGCCAAGCAGTTTTCCAGCCATTCTTCCCCAAGCGTTGCATGGGATTGTTGTGACTGAAATGCAGGACCCAGCACCTGACCTTGTGGAGCTTCTTAATATTTATCAGGGTACATCTATCCTGGCTGTCCATATCCCTCTGTAGAGCCTTCCTACCTTCAAGCAGGTTGAAGGTCCTGCCCAATTTGGCATCATCTGCAGACTTATTGAGGGAGCACTCAATCCTCTCATCCAGATCATTGATGTGAAGACTGATGCCAACACTGATCCTTGGGGAATGCTGCTTGCGACTGGCTGTAATTTTAGGTTGTACCAAGGTCAGACTTGCAGGCCTCTCTAGTTCCCTGGATCCTTCTTCCAGCCTTTCTTGTAGATGAGCATCATGTTGGCTAAGCCTCCAGTCATCTGGGATCTACCTTATTAAGCAGGACTGCTGATAAATGATGGAGAATGGCTCTGCAAGCTCCTTTGCCAGCTCCCTCTGTACTTTTGGATGGATCCTGTCCAACCCTGTAGGCTTGTGAATGTCCAGGTGGTGTAGCAGATCATTGACTGCTTCATCCTGTATTATTCTGCTTCTTGTCCCTGTCCTCCAGCTCAGGGGGCTAAATACCATGGAGATAACTGGTGTAATTATTAAAGACTGAAGTGTACCTTAGCCTTTTTCCTTTCCTTAGTGGTAATATTCCCCCCATCCTGCATCAAATAAAGGATGGTGTTTCTCCTTGTCTCTCTTTCTGATGTTAATTTATTTGTAAAAACAAATTTGTTTGTTACTGGCCTCTCATCTTATTAGTAATAAGTTGAGACTGGAAGGCTTCTTTTGATTGCAGATTATTTTCAAGGCATTTCTGGGTAGTGATTTGTTAGGCAGTGACAAACAACATTTCCCATAGATTTTCAGTTTCTCATTTTGTAATAGCTGCAAATCTGGGGGCTCTAGGGGCAAAGTGAAAAGTTGCATTAAATTTTTTGACAAAAACTTTAAACTAGTGTCTCCAAAATATTTGGTTTGGCTTGGTTACATAAAAAGGTGAAAGCAGTCCAATAGCTACAGCTCTTCAGGTGCTCATACTACAGCTGATTTATGCAGTATAGAATTACATTTAAAAAACCAACCCAGAATTTGGAGTAGTGGGGCTGCATGTGGATAAAGGTATTATTTCTTGATAGCAGTAATATCCTACAGAGAAACAGGATAAAGATCATTCTGGAAAATAACCACTGAGCTAAAGAAGGTCATACAGTTCTCAACAAACATAACTTTCTTTGTTCTGTAATTTCTGGCTCCCTTATGTGAAGAATAAACTTTTCTATTTGTAACAGGAAAGTGCATGTGTCTTTCTACGTGCTCTAGTCCTCTAGAGTTGTCCTTGGCTCTGAAGAGATGATTTGATTGGTCTCTATGTGGTGCTTTTCCCTCTTTTAATTAGGTGTTATGTAATTAGTGCATGGGAAAAGGTATAGGAGTGTAACAAAACTGACTGTATCCATGCCTGAATTTGTATTTTCCTTTGGATACAATGCCATTTATT
Source organism: Piaya cayana (assembly GCA_013389865.1). Lineage (NCBI taxonomy): Eukaryota > Metazoa > Chordata > Aves > Cuculiformes > Coccyzidae > Piaya > Piaya cayana. The sequence goes on along the minus strand of WAAB01021045.1, from coordinate 7,151 downwards.
ACATGATGTTTCAGTTTGAGAACTACTCACTTCTTAACCTATAAAATTTTGCTGTGCGAATTAGTTTGAAATTTGTCAGGGAACAGAGCAGACCTTGAGAACTTGATGTTCTCAGAGTTGGGGAGGGGAAGGGAATTATCATGGCAAATAACACTTCTTGTTCCCTCAAATGTGGAGCTGTCCTTTTCAAAAAGCAAGCAGTACATTAATGTTTGCATAGTAAGGTTTTTAAAAAAATCCTTAGTGGAAAAATTGGCAACAAACCCATTTTTTTAAATAAAATCTTTTGGTGGCATTTCTTATTTAGTTGCCATGTAGCGTTGTTTTGAAAAAAATACTTTGTTAATTTATATATATTAGTATTGTTCGTATGGAATTAAGTCAAAAGCAATTATGTTTTTGAACAAGCTGTGTGTTTTATATACTTTGTTTACCTTCTACTTTGCCAATTTACCTTAAATTATTTATAGAAAGAGTGTTTCCAAAAACTTAACTTCTAATGTACAGCTGTACAGCATCAAAGCTGAGTTAAGTTACATATTTGGCATAATAAATATGGTCATCTAGCATCCTTGTCTATTAGCAAAACTGCAGAGGGCAATTACTAACTACAAAAAGAAGCCAGCATGTTTATCCTCCCTTCTTTTTTTGTAAGCTGGTCTTCTGGCAAAATTTTTTCTCACCTGCTGTTGTCCACACAGTCAATGACATTTCCATGTGTGTCCCCAGAAGCAATGTGAGTGATGTGTTGTTAGAAGTGACATGTTGGGAATAAATCAGTGCTACACCAGCCTTGCTTGATCCCTCCTCCCCCTGCATAAATCCTTTAGTGACTTTCACCAAAGTTTCTTGTTTGGGAACCTCGAGTCCTTGGGTATCGCCATCATTTTCGTGTTTAATACAGCTAGATTCCTTGGACATTCAATTCTTGTGTGGTGCATGGTTTGGTAGTGTCCTGAGTGAATTGACTTGTGTTACGTCCTTCTAACCTGTCTTATGTTAAACACTTGTGACAACAGTAGTCCATTAGTCAGTTGACTGTATCACTTATCATGTAAATGTAAAGGTTAAGAAATGGTTTTGCACTAAACTTGTGTAGTAAGTGGTACACTGATTAGGGTAACACAGCTTAGTTCTATACTTCCTATGATTACAACCTAAAGCAAGTCAAAGTCTTGAATTTCAATGGCGCACAGAAGACTTACAATGTTTTCTGACCTAATGTCAGAAACAAACATCCATCAAAACAAACCCATCTCTCAGCTGCTGTGTTAAATATGATGAAGGCCCGTCTTAGATTGCACTTCATGTTTGGAAATGTGTGCTCTCTTCAGAAGCATGTGTGAAATGTGAAGTAGTTCATACCTCATAAGGTTGTTTTGAGAGTAACTCATGTGAAGACTATAGAATAAAGTGTGTTCTTACTGAAATAGCGTAGGTTAGTCAAGTGAGCACAGCAAGCAAGATTCAGTTTAGTGTCATAAAGGGCTTTTGCTTTGTGGAGCTTCTAGCCACCCTTTAGCTTTACAACTCTCTTTTCTCTGTTTGTGGAGGACACTATTATTATAGACTTTGAGTCTTTGATCTTCTGTCTCTATTTAGTGTATGCACTGTATGCACAGAGGCTTGTCTGTGCTGAGATTAATTTTCTGAAAAACTGAAGAAAGCGGCTACAGTAGTTTCTACATTTCTCTCATGTAATTTAATAAAAAATATTTTATTCCTAAGTCTTAGACCAAAGAAATATCAGGTCTCATTTCCAAATGTTTGGTTTTCTGAGAAGTATGCAAAGACAGCAGAAAATGAAAACTTGCTCTTTTCAATCCAAATTAACTTTCTCCTTCATGGTCTCTCTAGAAATTGGGCTTGGGATTTGCAAAATCCATCTGGGGAAGGGATGAGTCAAACTAAAGAAATGCTAAGATGGCTGAGCTCTGAGAAACTCAGGTTTTCAATGTTTTTTCATAATATTGCTTTTTTTTTTCATTTATACGTAATGTATTTAAGGTGCTTCAGCAAGATGTATTAAGATTGAGGCTTCCTTTCTTTTTAAGACACCAAAATGTGCGTGCTCTAAAAATCCCTACAGTTATGAAACAGTTGACTTCAGTTTTAATGCTGACTTGACAGCTTCCCTGTGTCCATAACATCTCCCATTTTTCTTTGTCTCTCATAGCTACATTTCAATATTTTTTTCCATTTCTGAGTGGTCTTTGTCTTGCTTCTGTCCCACACTCATGCAAAAGTCTTCTTGTGGTGGATGCTCTTGACAAATTATGGAAGCTGCTTCCTTTCTTTGCAACAACCATCTCCAGTTTTATCTTAAAAAAACCCACCCAACCAAACAAAGCAAGTTTGGGGTTTTGTTGTTGTTGTTTGGGATTGTTTATTATTTAATTCCAATGAAACATCTGAAACTGTGTTATCGTCTTGGTTCACTGGGTTTTGAGACTGATCTAGTGAAGATAAGAGTTCCCCCACTGAAGTGCAAAGCAACGTTATGAACTTTGGGTAGTATTGAGAGTTGGCAGTGGAATTACTACTTACAAGTTAGAACTGTGCCAATATGAAAATTATTTCAATCCCCACAAGTATAGTATTTTGCTTTTTCTTTTCACCTGCCTTGTGCCACTTTCTGGAGCTTGGAATACAACAAACCTTCTTTAGCTAGGAAAAATCTGATGGTATTGTTTTCTACTGTAGAGAGACAAATGCTACTTATTTTAATGATTTAACATAGGAGTTAGCATTACTTTATCTTCTCAATATTATTAAATATTCTGTCATTCATACCAGGGGTTTTTTTTGAAAAACCAAAATATAATCTGATTCATATTTTGCATAACATTCAAAATGTGATTTTAATGAGGCTTGGGTAATAAATGCAGTCATCTGTTCTGAACAGTGAATATAAATTTTTTTGGTATATCCTGCTTCAGACTCCTAAGTCCTTATGAATTTGAGCATCCAATTTTTTAATTTTTTTTATTCAATCAAGGAATTCAAGTTAATTCTTGATACTGATAGAGTTGAGAGCATTATAGTTTAAAATCTTTAGGTTTGATTTGTTTGTATAGGTTGATTTCAAGAACAGGTCTCCTTTGCTTGTACAATTTGTAGATTAATAGTTTATAACTTGTGTAGTCATAGATCAGATGCACAATTCACAGAATCACAACATTCCATGTTGGTTTTCCTGAATAGTTATCACAAGAAATCCCATCCTTTTTAGGTTTCTCTGGGCATATATAGATTCATTTTGTACTGAAATTCTTAATGCTTATATTGTATATTAAGGATGTCCAATCTAATTTTTGTGATGTGTGGTTTTTATTCCATATGGGCTAGAGTCAGTGTTTCCAAGCATTGACTGCTGGTTTTGCTGTTGCTATGTGGGTTGGTGGCCTTTGACTATCACTCCCAGCAGCATTCCTTTGCAGAAGTCTGAGCTATGCTCATTTTTCTTGCACATTATATTTTTCACAGGCCTCAGAAGAAATGCATTTTCATATTCAAAGGAGTACCGGTATTTAGCTAAAGGCTGTGCAATCTTCTGTGTCCTGAACACTAATGAGATTTTCTTTCTTTTTAATAATAAAAAAGCAAATCTCACTCTACCTGTTCTGCATAACTGAAACTCTCCAACTCTCCCTTCTTATCAGGGCAGGAACTCAGAAAATGCCTGAACGGTTCTCTTTCAAAATATTTGAATACAGTATGGCTGCTGTCCATTGTATTTGTTAGAAAAGACTAAAATGAATATGCGATGGGGTTTCTTGGGGGATGGGGTGATTTTTTTGTTTAACTGTAATCTTGTGGTTTTGGAATAGTTGCAGTTACTGTTAACAAGTTTCAGTTAACTTTGCGGAAAGGCTGCGATTATTCACCTTGCATGGGAAAGGAATATAAAACAAACATTCCAATTATGCAGTTATGCAATACTCTAAATATTTTAAGTTATTGCACTGAATATTTTTAGTTACTTTCTTTGTATAAATACAGTGCATATATCACAGTTTAAGCTGTGTATGTTGTCCATAAAAAAGAAAGTTAAAAATCCAGTACTCCAAGATAGATTCCAGTGAATTCCCTCACCATTCTATGTTCTTAAAGAAAGGCTTAAGATCTTATGCTTCAAGACACTAAAAGAATAATAAATCTAATTTAAGTATGCTGAACTTCATGATATCTAATAAAGCTCATGGAAGTAATTAGTTGATTGGATTGATCTTCTATTGAGCTACTGACTGTATGTTGGAAGAAACAAAGAAAATGGAAGATTGCTTTCTAGTTCTCATTCACTTTAGGAAATCAGAAATGTCTTCATACGTGCATACATACTGCATTGCTTCATACTGCTGTTTACTAGTATTACCTTAGCCTCATCTAGCCACAGAGCAACTGGTTAAACTCAAATTGTGCTTTTAGTGGGGTAGTGAGAAACCTGTAGGTTATTACTGTGACTGCTTTTCGAAGCATTTTGTGTAGTTACTGAATAATGTAGTGAAGGTGGAAAGTCATGCAGTCCAAAGCATTATAGGCAATGTCCCCATTTCCAAACCTCACCAGATTGTTCTGTGCAATTGCTTCAGGGCATTGCATTCAAAGTGCAGCTCCTCAAAACAGGATCAAGGGTATTTTATACTCCAGGAAACTTGTGGTCTTCTGTCTCTGTCATGCCTGCTATCAGTTCCTCTGCATGATATGTATTGATAGTAATAAATAACATGGAATAATTCCCAAATGTTATCTGTGTGCTTTGAGTGTCTCTTTTTTTCATGGCTGCAGCAGCTAAAATGTGGCTGAAGATTGATTCCCCTTCCACCCTTTTGGTAAGGAATAGGCTACAGAGTATAATAGACCAGTGAGGAGAGCCCAACCCTCACGGTTCTGTTTTTGTTTGCTGGAAAGAATTTGATAAAAGAAATAGGCTGTTTATAAAAGTGGAGGAAAGTAGATCTTGTCTGTTTAGATGCCTTGCATGATAACTAGAATCCAGTAAAGCCTCCCACACTGCTGAGAAAATAGCAACCTGCAGTAAACATAACTGTGAAATCTAAATTTAATAGGGGCAAGAATACTGAAGGATGTTTACCCTCCAGCCAATTCTGTGCATCTGGGATAGCCACGTCTGTTAGCATTTGGCAATGGTTAAAGTCAGAACTTTTAACTTCTAGATAATGCAGTACTAAAACTGGAAAGTACATGTAACTTCACTAAAATCTGAAGGATGTGGAATATTTGAGGGATCTGTACCTTTGCAATTTACAGGTGAAAGTGATGATGTATGCTTTTAATTTAATAGTCCAATGCAAAGCCTCAGTATAGCTTCCTTTGTTTTTTTTACATATCCATTCTTGCTTCCTTTCCAAGTATTTTTTTCATACAATAAGGCATGTATCTAAGGTGAATAGACTTGAATACTACTTCAGCAAATAAAATTTCAACTCTAATATTAACAAAACACAGCAAGAGCCAGCAGTACATTCTCTCTGACAACAGAATTTGTGGTTATACCTCATGTAAAAATGACAGTAAATATGCAGCAAGGCTGGAATGAAACAGTGACTTTTCCTTTTTTTGCCTGGTTTGATTATGAATGGCCTTATCAAGGTCTAATTTTCCAAACGCTGTACCAGCCACAAGATGTGGTAGCAGGCATGAAAACTTACTGCTGCCTCTGGTCTGTGAGGCCTGAGAGCCCTACTGTCACAGCATTTTGCTCCCACTTCTACCAGTGGTGATTTTGATCTTATAGATCTAGTAATATCTCACCCGCTATTTAATCTCTCATGTGGTACATGGGAGATGATGTTGAGAGGCAGGTGTGAGCATTGAAAGGCAGTGGAAGAGATATGTATGTAGATCACACAAGGAATATCTCAAAATACTTAGGCAAACTGGATTATCAAGTCCACGGGCACTTGTCAGATGCACTCAAAAATGCTGGTACCATTTTGAGGCCACTCTCAACTATCTTTGAATGATGTGGCAATTGGGATGTGTGCCTGAGGAGTGGTACAAAGCTGGGAGGAGTGGCTGATGTGTCAGAGGGTTCTTAGAAACCTATAGAATAGCTTTAGAACGTGATGGCAAATGGTAAAATGCTAATTAGAATTTCTGAAATAAAAGTTAAAGGGTAGTTGAAGATCACAAGTTAGTTTGTTCCTGAAGTAATGTGCTAAAAACCACTTCAAGATAACAACAGAAAAAAAGGGATTCTAATCCTATTTGTTCATCTTCAGCCAGGAAAATGAACCTGCACTCAAAACAGGCTTTTTATTAGTTGTGTTAAGGTCTGCCAGACTTTTGAGAGGCAATCAGATAAGTCTGCTTTGTGAGAATATATGAATTTTGAGTGTATTGATATGTCTGAAATCTCTGTAAAAAAAGAGGGGTTTGGGGGGTGTGTATGTGTATCTATGTTATATTGAAGCACAATTAATTTTGATGATGCAATAGTAATTTTTTCCCCAACACTGTATTTTATACATGTGGGTTATACATGTGGGTTAAAATCAGGGGAGCCCATGAGAAGGTAGATTTTGTGATTGGAGTCTGTTACAGGCCACCCAGCCAAGGAGAAGCTGCTGATGAGCTCTTCTATAAACAGCTGGGGTTCATCTCCAAATCAATGCCACTTGTTCTTGTGGGAGACTTCAATCTCCCTGAAATCTACTGGGAGTACAGTAGAGCAGATAGGAAGCAGCCTAGGAGGTTCCTAGAGTGTGTGGAAGACAACTTCCTTGCACAGCTGGTGAATGAACCAACAAGGGAAGATGCCCTCCTGGACCTGCTGTTTGTGAACAGAGAAGGCCTT
>WAAB01021044.1:21138-47853 GCA_013389865.1 Piaya cayana | reverse complement strand
TATCTTTCTCCTATCTTCAGATAATAACTTCTGTTTCAAAATTTGGGTACAAAGAGCATGACTTAGAAAAATGTCACATAAAGATAGAGAATAGCTGAAGGCCATTAGTTGAAAATGTATAATTTCATCACAAACTCCTGTGTTTTGCATAGACTATTTGTTACATTTGATGGAAATCAGGTTTGGAAAGGACCATTTTTTGAAAATGCGCTTTTAATTTTTTAATAGAATGTTAAAATATCAATGGTTGCTGTGGCTCTTGAGATACTGAAAAGATGCATTTAGTTTAATATCTATTTAATTTTGATGGAATGACAATTGAGAAGGAAGTTTCTTTGTAACTGAGACTCCCAACAATGGTTCTTATAATTGGTTTTCACCGTGGTTTTAGTGTATAATAGGGGTCAGATATTGATCTTGGTAAAATAGAACTTTCTATGGGAATCATTAAATCATTTACTCTGTGCTGGCATCTGTGTAAATTATTACTTAACTTGTCATTGTTATAGCCAAAATTTTTTTGAAATCATTTACTGCTCTGTGGGATTTTTAACTGTGCTAATTAATGTGATTATTGGTTACTTCCTAGTAATTAAATATCTAGGATGACTTTTGGGATCTCATGCCTTTGTCCATTAATCTCTCATTTACAGTAATAATATCCAAGATGTCAGCATCAATTCAACCTTTATGGACTCACTATTATTAATTAATTGTTCAGCTGTCTCAGTCCTTTGGATACACAGTAAAAAGTGTCATAACTTCTGTGATCAAACACACACGATGGGTCTATGGGCACCTGTTTATTTTCAGGATTATAGGTTGCTTTTCGGATTCTTAGTTTTCTGTTTGCTTCTACATCGTCAAATTTGCTGTTTTTAATAAGTGGTAGATTAACAGCCATAATGGTACGAACGATTCGTGTTTGGAACAGTGGCAGATGCTTTGCTGCTTTCTGAACCCGCTGTGTTTCCGCCGTGCACTTCTTCAGCTTAGCACATTGAGGCAAAAATTACACATGGCAGCCTAATGTCAATCAAAAAGGGAAGAAACAGCAACTTTTATCTGTTACCAAGTCTGATCAGTGTAACTTGTAGGATCGCATAGGTAGCTCATGTTATAGCATTAGATACCTCTTTGCATGTCCATAGAAATAAAAACCTAAATATATCAAGAAGATTTTGTTTTAAAAGAACACATTTTAAAATGTAGATTGTTATGCTTGCAGATAAAAATGCTTTATTTAAACTACCAGCAAGTGTAACTTCTAAATGATTTGAAATACGTTTCCAGGCTTAATTTAAAAGGTCCAAGGTTGCTATGTTTATCTTATATAGAAGTCAGATACGCTTAATATTTAAAAGCAAAGCAACGTTCCACAATGTTAGCATGGGGTTTGGGTCTTTAGATGTCAAGTAAACAAATTATAAAAGTTTTGAGGTTTCCAAGCTTACTGTTCCATGCCCTTCCAATACATCTACTGGCTACTGTTAAACTTGTTGTGCCTTCCCTGGAGGTGTTTAAGGCATGGGTGGACGAGGTCCTGAGGGACATGGTTTAGTGTTTGATGGGAATGGTTGGACTTGATGATCCGGTGGGTCTCTTCCAACCTGGTGATTCTATGATTCTATGATTCTATGAAGTAATACTAAAAAAATCTCATACTCATTTCAACTTTGTTTGTATTGGAAAAAGTAATTGTATCTTACATGTAAAGATACATTATCTGGGCTGATACTTCCTAGTTATATTTTTTCCTGGACTGTATGCCTAATGGGAAGTGAAAGTTTTAGTTGCAATCCTTTTCTAAAATACGCTAATATTTTTCAAGTTTATAAATACACAATCATGTAATTGCCAACCCATCCTCATACTTGCAGGTAGGTTTCAAAGCATCAGATAAACTGATATTTCAGGAGCAAACCCTGGCTTCAAGTTGTTTGAGGAGTTCCTCCCTGTGGTAACTGATGATGAAGTGTTCTCAGCAGTGCTAGTGAGGACTTGTTTAGAGAAAGTGATTTGATGGAAAACATTTCCACTCAGAGGACATGGTAATGGAAAGAAAATGTTGAGAACGTGGAAGAAGAGAGGGACGTTTTGTTGTGTAGCTGCTATTTGCTATTTAATTTATCTTAGATTTAATGAATTTTACTGAATTTTTCTCTTGCAGGCATTTAACCTTTCCTTAATTCATTCCAGTGCAGCAACTGGTTCGTGTGTAGATTTTTAAAGTGTTACATGTTATTTAAGTGTTTGGCATGGAACTGTGCTAATGGGAGAATGTGACAGAGACCTTTCTCTGAGTGGCCTTAGGCTGCTCTGAGCAGCTTGGGGCAACTGCTGGTTGACTTGGTGAAGTGAGAGAAGATCAGATCTTCTGTTTTCCACTGCTGTAGGAAAGAGGAGGTGGAGATCCAGCATTGATGTCTGGGGAGACAGGAGGAAGACAAACAGCTGTGTAATACAAATGATGAGTGAACTCCCAATAAGCTCTAGAGAAAGGTGGACTCTGGTTATCTCTTGCAAAACAGAATTAGCTATATCTTGTCACCCCATCTTTGATTTGCTTCCCAAATGCAGAAGGTGCCCTCTGGAAGATGGAAGCCAGACACTTCACTCTCAACACCTAAAACAGTATAATCTAGGCTGAACATTAGGAAAAAAAAATTTTCTCAGAAAGGGTCATTGGTCACTGACAGAGGCTGCCCAGGGAGGTGGTTGAGTCACCTTCCCTGTAGGGGTTTAAGGAATGGGTGGACGAGGTGCTGAGGGGCATGGTTTAGCGTGTGATGGGAATGGTTGGACTCAGTGATCCAGTGGGTCTTTTCCAACCTGGTGATTCTATAATTCTATCTGTACGTGAGGTGAAGTGGATGGGGTTGAACATTTCTGCACTTGCATACTGCCAATATCTTCTTAAGGCTAGAGCTGCATCTTATTAAATCAACTAGTAGTACAGGGTTTTTACAACCTGGGATTTTATTGATCAACTGGAATGGAAATTCTTGCATAAATGGAGAACAAGCTTTGTATTATCTTTAGCCATGCTTTTTCTATTTCCCCCCCCCTTGATGGACATTTTATAGCAAAATAATTGTTCAAAATTAAGGTCCTTAATTAACAAGTGAAGAACTGACCCAACGCCAGCAAAAACTGAATCACTAATATTTTAGGCCATCTGTTGTAGAATTGTCAGATCATTCAGAATTTGACATTTTACTCCCTTTACAGAGATAATTTTCACCTAGATCTTGACACAGAGGAGCTAACAATATGAGTTTAGGTATTTAACATAGGTAAAACAAAAGCAGATGTACTTTTGGCCTATTTTAAGATTTGATTTTTTTAAGGGGACAGTTTTTCATTTGTTTTTGAACTGTAATGTAATTGTGAATATACTTGTCTTGGAGTGTTAAACTTCTGATGTTACTTATTTGAACAAAAGGCATTTACTTTTTCAAACCAGCAGTTGATTTCCACATTTACCCGTCCTTGGCAGAAATTAATTCCCATGTTTTTCCATGCAGATTTCATAACTATAGGTAAAACTATATTTTAGTTAAGTTTAAAATTCCTTTATGCACAACAAATTTAAATATAAAGAACATTAGGAAAAAAAATTCACAGGAAGGGTCACTGGGCACTGGAACAGGCTGCCCAGGGAGGTGTTGAGTCACCTTCCCTGGAGGTGTTTAAGGTGCCAGTGGATGAGGTGCTAAGGGGCGTGGTTTAGTGTTTGATAGGAATGGTTGAACTAGAGAATCCAGTGGGTCTCTTCCAACCTGGTTATTCTATGATTCTGTGATAATGTTTATCATGAGATCATAGGATATACACCACAGTGTTGGTGCTTTACATATGGAAATCCTATGACCGTGCTGTAAATAATCATTTGCTTCTTGCTTAAGTTCCAAAACCAAAGACTTATTTTATTGACTGCTTGCTTTGTTTTTGCACTCAGTGAAAAATAGTAATTTATCAAAGTACAGATAAAGTGGTGTTGATCGGATGAATGAAAAGTTACACTGCCAATTGTGAGAAATGTTATTTTATGAAATTATTATTATTATTTCATATTATTTACATAAAATTGCTTAAATACAATTTTGCAGACTAACTCCATTATAAAATTGTAGAACAACACATCATTTACTCTTTACTTTTGGGGTGGCAAAGCTGGAAGTGCATCGTATTTCAGCAACTCAACTGAAAAACAAAGCTGTAGCTGCACATATTGGTAAATCTTTTGTTTGTTGCTTGCAGTTAAGGATGATTTGTTAGTGACCTCTTAACTGCAGCAAATAAGATGGTGAGGAAGTGTCAATCTGTCTAATGTTAGTTTAGCAAACACCTGTAAAAATGTACTGGGCATCTGTTGTAAAAGATGAATATAAAGTTCAAGTTTTGATGGTTTTGCTACTCTTGACATTGTTGGCTTTGATGATTATTTTACTTTGGTTTTAGCAGAATATTTCAGTGAAAGGCTTTGAAGGCTAAGACTATTCTGATGGTTTTGTGTTACTTAAAATTCTTTTTTTGAGTCAGGAATTCTTTTGCTGGATTTTTCTTTTGGCATTGCTGCAGTTCTAACCAGACTCCATGAATCCTGGTACAGTGCTTTTCATGCTTAGTCTGGTGGCTGTTGACCTCTGATGTATTTATGACTTGCTCAGGTTATTTTGGCCCAAATGGCAGCTCGTGAAAGTTGGGGTTAGGCAACTTGGACATCTTTGTAATGAGATGGCAGGTTCTTTTCCCCACATAGAATGGGTCAGTACTTCATGCAAAGTAAAATATATTTTCAAAGCTAGAAATGTTTTCTTTGTTCCTACAGAGCACTGCAATTAAACATTATACAGACTGAGGAGATTTTTTTCTTAGCAGAAGTGTAATACTAGCATCTCCTAGTGTTTGTTTTAGAAGGAGAATTAAGATTGTCTCCTCTGAAGCTTGTTTTGAATTTGGTCTTTAGAAAAGCCTCTTTTGTTTTTTGTTTCCTTCATTTTCTGAAGAATGTTGTCTGGCTATTTTAGTACTAATTATGAAACTCTGACACAGTTCTGAGTGTTTTAGTGGAGATACTAATGCTGTGCAAGTGAAAAAAAAAGATAATTGGTAACCTATTCTGAATCACTTTTATTCAGGCTACCATATTTAAAAGGAAAAGCAGAATTTCAGTCGGTTCTTATGTCTTCTTACAGAAATCTGAACTGATAATCCAAGTAGTTCGATGGCTTCAGGAGCTTTGTTTTCCTCACTAGAAGTGTAGCTAAAACCCATGAAAGAGTAAGCAGTAATCTACAGAGACAGTTCAGGAGTCATCTTGAGGTGAGGAAGTTATAACAAGGAGAAGAGAGGACAGCAAGTATTGTGAAGTTCTAAAAAATAAGGAAAATGTGAAATACTAGAGTTTCCCAGTTACAAAAGAAGGTTCCTAGGGCAGGTTTTTTTTTGCAGTGATTCTTGTGGATATTCTGTTGACCACGTTGAGTAGTGTTTTGGTGTAGTTGACCTGTGGCGGTTATGAACAACTTGGGCTGCTGATAATCAAAAGTAGCACAGCAATTTTTTCATGGAAGAAATACGTGTTTTCCCTCCTCAAGGCAATACTGCAAGGCTCTGTTTTTATTCTGATTCCAGCCAACTATCATTCATTCAACATTAATGGTAGTACACCAGGAATCAATGGGAAGTTCATCTAATTTATGTATTTTTTTTGTCTGGACCGTTTTAAAAGTCAGCACTGTGGCAGAATGTGCCCTGGAAAAGCAGCATGTGGTACTACTGAGGGACCTGCTGACAGGTGGTGAGTGGATGCCTCCTCTCATTCTCGGTGACAGTGTGGCATTCTCATAGGCAAGAAATGTCATGCTTCTCTCCAACAGGAGATCAATACTCTAAAATGGTTCAGAGTTTCTTGAGGAAACACATTCAGTGTATAATGACACAATATGCCACTACTACGTCTCTTCTATGAGAAGTTGTACAAGCAGTAATTCTTTTTTTTTAGTTTAATCATCTGCTTGATAACAAGTTAAATGATTTGAGAATGTGAAGTAGTGGCTTGGGTGCTGTGTATAATGCAGCATTGTTCTTTTTTAAACTTACTTTCTTTTTACATTATTCTGTATTACTACTTCTCCTACATCTGTGTCTTTCATCCAGAATTATGAAACATTTTTCCCAAGAAGTACAAGCTACTTTGTCTTTCAGTCATTTTACATCTTTTCTAAAAGTCCCTGCTTAGCTTGTGAGGGAATATTAGATTCAGGGCTTTGGTTTTATCTTCAAGATGTAAAATGTTATGAACTTGAGATGGTATAAAACTTTAAGATTAAAACCTGCCCTCTTCAGTACCAGGATCATTCTAATTAATCAAGAAGAGCTAGCCTTCAAGTTAATATGGACTGGAAATTTATTTCCTAGTGCAGAGTAGAACTGAAATGAATTTTTGTTAAAGACTGTTAGAGTCTTATCACTTTACAGACCAGCTGCCAAGTGGACCTCTTGCTTGATCCTCTTTCTGTAACAAGATACAAACCAGCATATATGTTCAAATAAGGAAACTAAAAAAAGCAGACTGGCACGTACAGCTCTTTTCCCAGATATGAGAGAAAATTTATAGTTTCATCAGTCATATTGCAGAAAGATACTGAGATACTGTGATGAATGTAGTTGTGTTAAAACCTTTTTGGAATAAAGCAAACATTTGGACCAACTTCCTATGCCAGCTTTTGGGTATACATGATATAGGGAACTTGTGTTCTGATGTGTGCGTGAAGAAGCTTTTTAAGATTTCTAACATCTTCCTAATGACTTCAGTGAATGAAAATATAATTGCCTGTTCCCTCCTGAAAATTTCAGAGTTGTTTTACAGTCAACTTTGCATTAAGAGCAGCTTGAAAACCAGGTGAACTGCTGCTCTGTGACATTCTAGAGCTCTTGAGTGGGACTTTTGAATGTAGAGATAAAGAATGTGGTTCTCAAATTTTTAAGGCCCTTTTATATGAGAGAGACTACATCTTGCCACTGTGTGTCAAAAGCAGCGGGGAGGGTTGTGGAATCCAGTTTAAAAACTCTACCCACTGTATCTCTCTGAAAAGCAAGTTTTACAGAACTTCATAGTGAAGCAGCCTGTAGTGACTCCACTACAGTTCTCTCCTCTGCTTTATCCCACTGTGGAGTAAAAGAGCAGATGAGCTTAGGTGCTGAATATAGAAACAACATAATCAATCTGGAAAATGACTAGTGTACACTAATGTTAGTTACACTATATCATAGGCAATTGTCAGTCAGTTTCAGATGTGTGAGGCTATCTAATTAGTCTTTTAATTCTTTGTTTTTCCACACTTAAAATTGAGTTAAAGCGTACTCTATCCTAGCCACTAGCATTACTCTTCTACCTAAGTAATTCCTGTAATTGCGATGGAGATTGCTTATAGAATTTAGCAAGGTGTGAAAATGCTCTGTTTTACTGTGATTGAAATGGGAGTGTAGTTGGCTGGAAATTTCTTAATGAAATGTCATATCAAGAGATGCAGACTGACACCAAAATGTGGGGAAAAGAATTACCAATTAAACAATTTCTCTGGTCGGGTATGCAAGTTCTGATTGCTGGAAGATGCTTGGTGGTGCTTCTGGGGCTAAATAGCCATTTCTTGGAGCCCAATGATGAAGGAGCTGCAGTGGAAAATAATCTGGTAATTATACTTTTAGGAGTTTTTGTAGAGCTCAATATTATTTTCTGTTTTGCCGAGTATGTATTCTAGTAGCTTCTTTTTTTATAGGTGCAATATACAGCACTTGCAAGCTGATTTTGATCTGTAAAAGGTAGCATTGTGTTGTGGATGTGCATCTGTGGATTCTCTGTCACTGGAAGTATTCAAGGTCAAGTTGGATGGGGTTTTGAGCAACCCAATCTGGTGAAAGATGTCCCTGCCCACAGCAATAGTATTGGAAGTAGATGATCTTTAAAGGTCCTTTCCAACTCAAACCCTTCATTGCTTTATAGAACTGTAGGTGAAGGTGCAAAGATTGACAAAGCTGGCTTACATGAATATGCAAAGGGTAACACTTTTTAAGTAAGTGGAACTTGTCACTTGTTTGGTCTCTTGTCTTACCACCAAGTTTTTATTGCTTAGTAATGAGGGAAAACATTTTGGCAGTATGTAGTGTTACACTTGGAAAGTTTTTCTTCCTTGTTCTTGATGTAGCTACACCTCCTCATTAATGAAATGCAGCTTTTCTCCCCCCCACAAACATCTAAAAGATTTATGTACCAGATGATTAATTTTACCAAAATCAGAATTGTCAAAGAAATGTAGAATAGCTATTCCTAGACTATTATTAATGGTCTTGTATAACTTGCACAATTCAGGAGCTTTTAAAAGGTTCCTGGGAAATGCAGAGTAAAGGCATGTCATATTTGCTATTTGACTACTTTTAGATGGTGGCAGTATTCTTCTCTGATTAGGAGAAGGAAATGGTCCATTGTTTTCACTGTATTTCTTAAACTATGCATGTAATAAATTTATGGCTATGTACAGTTTTTAAGGTGCTTCTGTAATTTATGTACTACTTAAAAGTGTAGTTTTACCAGGACACTTAAGTGAGAGTTAATCCAGACCAGGTATCTTTTATTCTGACTGTGCTGAGTTGCTATAGTCTTAAGAGTAGGAGCTATAGTAGTGAAGCTTTATCCTTGGTATTATCTTTTTTCAACCGGGTTATAATTGGAAGCAGAGTCTCTGGAAGCCTAATCATGCACAGTGTCTCCCACTGCCCCCCTTTCTCTCTCTAGTAACAGAGGAAAAAGTATAAAATCTGCTGTGTTTCTTGCTTAAACAGTTCAACTTCCCTTCATTCTTTAAATGTATAATGTGCATTCTAATTAACACAAAGTATGACGAGATGAATTTATACTTACCTCTCAAAAACGCCCCACATGAAGAGTGGTGTATCCAATGTAGTGCCGTAGTACTGCCAATTTTGAAAATACAGGATGTTAGCTTTTTGTATGGGCAAAAGTTTATATTCCCAGGTTTGCAAATGGCTTAAAGGCTGCTGTTGCGATGTTGTGTGTTGCTGGCACAGGGCAGAAACACGGGCAAACTAAAAATGTGGTCAAGAACTGGTTTTGCCTCATTTCAATAAGGTTATTGCACTAAAATACGTATTGGGTACAAAAGCAGTTTTGAAGAAATGAGGTGCGATCATAATATTTAGATATTACCAGTTTACTGTTCAAGAGTATTCAGTCTTAAAAAGTGTTTCCCCAGTACTTGGCATGCTTTCTTAAAGCAGAATGTGTGCAGGTGTATGACATAGTAGACTCTTCGGTGCAAAGACAACGCCGACACAGGACACAGTTCTTTTTCTAAACTTAGTTAGCAAGACACAGTTTCTTGCCAATTACTAAATAAAGCTTCTTTCTTTCCCCCCAGTCCCAATCTTATCCACTGAACCAGCTTATGTTATTTTAATTGGTACTTTTAGCCTGTAAAGCACAGTTTTTTGGCTGTCCATTCTCTACTTCTACTAACAGGAGACCTGTGACAGAAGAAGCAGTTTCACATTTTTACTCGATCCAGTGGGTCCTTTCCAACCTAGTGATTGTTACATGTGGCGTATGCATGCAGTCCGTGTGCCTGGCATTTAGATACGAGTTTGTATCTTTTCCTGGATAAAAAAAAATAAGGGCAATAAATCAATAGAAGGTTAAAAGTAATCTTTTCTCCTTGCTGGTTTAAATCCTTTTGAGCAATAGAGATTCATGAAATGCACCAGTAATTGTTTCCTTTCCTAGAGAATTCATTAACAGAGGCATTAGCTTTTTTATTGTCATGAGTGATGACTAATTCTTTGCATCCTGTTATGCTTTCTCAGGTGCATTAAAATAATACATATTATTGATTTTGGGTTTCTGATTCAAATAATGAAAACTTTGTTTTGTATTATTTTCTGTAGAGGCAGTTCAGTTTTGCTGCTGTTGGCTCTCAAAATCCCCAAGGTTTTTTTTCATTCATTTACACAGTTACCATCTCTTGCATCCAACTCTCCAAAAGCCAAGGGAGCCCTTCAGCTCTTCAGCCTGTTCAGAAAAAAATTGAGAGGAGATAGATCTTTCAATGTAATCTTCTTTCATTTCAGACTTCAAAAAATACAGAAGTGGTTACTTTAACACTTATCTAACAACCCACTTATTTGACATTTTTAAATGGTTTGTCTTGGGGAGTTCTAAATTACTTTGGAAAGCAGCAGGTTTTGCTTTATCCACGTGGGCAAGGGTATGGCTGCTTGTGGTGCTTTACAAACCAAATCAGTGGTGAAAGAAATGAACGTGCTCACCAGGCTCTGCGTCTTAGGTCTGCAAGTTAGAGGCAAAGCTGGGAACTCAATGTATGGGTGAATCAGAGTCATAATCTTAGAAAGATCACACTCGTCTCTTGATTACTTGGTCTCTTCTCCCAAGTAACAAGTGAATAGGATGAGAGGAAAGAACCTCAAGTTGTGCCAGGGGAGATTTAGACTAGATATTAGGAAAAAATTCTTTACTGCGAGAGTGGCGAAACATTGGAACTAGCTGCCCAGGGAAGTGGTGGAGTAACCATCCCTGGGGCTATTCAAAAAGAGTGTAGATGTGGCACTTTGGAACATGATTTAGCTAGCATGATGCTGTTGGGCTGATGGTTCATTTTGATCTTGGAGGTCTTTTCCAACCTTAATGATTCTCTGATCCTTTGATTTTAATTTCCTTGACATCTGTAATACAGAGGCTTTTCACAATGCTAGTCTTTCTGAAGAAGCTTGTGCTGAATTTGTGAAATGAAGTTTTTACAAATCCTGTTGGAGAAGCTTAGTTGTGATGTTGCTCAGTGAGTGAGTGTTCTCTCACACTAAGGATATCTTCTAAATTTTACTTGAATGTAGGTATCATGGGCAGATAGCCTTTAATAATTTTCTAGTCATAGTTTGAGCTTCTGAATGAAGTTTTACTCATGACCTAGAAATCTGAGCTAGCAAAGATCCTTCCCATCTGTCTGTAGTCATACACAACTGCAGTAATACATTTTCAGTTGTGAGTAATTTTTGGCTTCTGGATGGATCTATAATTGAGAGAGAATGCTACTAAGGGGGGAAAAATGCTCTGGGGGGAAAAAAAAACCCAACAACTTATGTTAAGACAAATATCTCATAAAAAGCTCGTAATGACAGAATTATTATCACAACCTCTTCTACTGTTTTTGCCATATTCCCTGTCAAAAAGGCCATTTTATTATCTTTTGCCATTAAAATAAGGCTTAAGATTATCAAAGTATTACACTATATTTTGGTACTAAAGTAGTTTGACTGAAGATGTGGAAAATGTACAAAAAGTTATTTTCAGTGTTACAAAATAGTGGACAATAGATCAAAACTCCATAAACTTTGTTTTAATGATGTGCTGACAAAGGAGTATTCTTGGCCTTATTTTGAACATTTTTATCAATAGGGGAAAAGCCTTTCCTGATAAATATAGTAAAAACTGCTGATGCAATAAAAAAAGAGATGAAAGTACCGCAGAGCAATCCAGTTTGCTGTGACAAGCTGTACTCTCAACAATGAATGTTCAAATTTTAGGTCATAAATACAGAATGAGAGACTCTGTCTGTACTCACAGCACAGGGAACCCCATCCTAAAAAGAAGCAGGTTCGTTTGCACTGGTGATGAATAAACTGCTGAACCAAATGCAAGGTCTTCTCATCTTAGGAGTGATCCCACACCTCGGAATGTATCTGAAGACTGTGAAGGAGAGCAGTGGTTCTGTGTTAGACATTGATGGAACTGCTCCTGCAAGGCTGTATTTTGTTCTAGCACACACAGAGCAGTACTTCAGTGACTTGTTGTTGAATTTAAGGTTTGACTCAATTTAGGATCAGAAATGTGACTTACTAGGAGAGTGTCAAGGAGCTTGGTCTCTTCTGCAAGTAGATCGAGTGATGGGTTGGTGATACCGAAGAGGTACGTGTGCAAAGAACATTAGGATGTTTTTCCATCTGCCTGGCAAAGTTATTTGAAAATCTGATGACTGGAAGCTCAAGCTAAATTGACAGTTAAGCAAAACCAGTCAGTAGTAGAGGATACTTGTTGGTGGAAAAGCATACCATGCCAGTCTAAATGTCTCTTCTGATCTATATTGAAGAGATTCTCAGTTTGATAATGCCAGTGGCATCTTTTAGGCATACTAAGTAGTTTCATTTTTATTTTGTGATAGTGTGTTTTTTAAGCATCCCTGTGAACAGTGAACCTCACTTTCTGCATGGCTGGGTAAGTTCATTTTGTAGTATATTTCTGCATTTCCTAGAATGTGAGCTGTGCCCATGTGTCGCAAGGGACTGTGGCTCCACCTGCCCTGTGTCCTGTCTCCAAGATTGGGCATAGTGGATGCTGATGGAAAGTATTTGTTCTGCTTGTGCTCTTCATGAAACATCTCATTTCATGGCAACTGTTGGATGCTGAACTAAATGGACACTTGGTTGGTGTATCATAGTGGAACAATTGTGATGCATAAGAACAAAGCAAGCATGTGCTGATGATTTTTCTTGCCTTTGGCATTTACATGCTCATGGATTTCTGACCTGGGTTTCAATTGTGGTCGTTATTATCAGTGATGACTAATGGGTTTTCCATGAACTTGTCTAATTCCTTTTAAGAACTACTTAAAGTTTTGGCATGCAGGACACCTATGGCGCCAGATTTTACAATTAAGTTACATACCCTATGACAAAGCTGCCTGTTTTTAATGTGTTGGCTTACTGCTTCACTGTCTGCTCCTTAAACATTGATTTGAAACACTGTGTGTATTTTAAATGTGTTTGTTTTATTCACCACAGTTGTATCTTCTGACTGGGGAGTATCAGTGCATGTCTTTCTCCTTTTCAGCAACCTATTCCAATTCCTTGGACTGTACTTACTGCCTCTCTTGGGACTTTTTTCTGGTTCTCCATCTTTTCTGAAACAGATGCACCTTAGGTTTAGGTTGTGCTATTATGTTTGAGGTTTTAATCCTTTTCTGAATACTATTTAACATGCTTTTTGGTGGCTAATTCAGTAATCGCTTCACTTTTGTGATTAGTTTATTGATTTCAAAGCTGCTTGTAGAGTTTCTCTTAGACTGCACTGACATCTAATGGTAAGGCAAAATGGCTTAATCATGCTGAATGGCAAGATAAATTATCTGACAGGCATATATAATTGTATATTTTTTTCTTAATTCAGTATTAATTTTTGTAAGGCAAGATAAAGTAACTTCAATTTCTGCAGAGAAAGTCTGACTTAATTTTTTTTTCTTCTGGCAATCAATCTCTTCTTGTTCTGCTATTTGAGCCACAGTTAGTCTTAAATGCAGTTTAAATCTTTGCAAGAGTAGTTTTGAGTACAGTGGAAGTGATGTGCTGGTTTTATACTGCAGAAATTTTTAATGTAAGTCACAGTATCTCCAGAAAAGCCTAACAGCATGAAATAAATTCAAAGAAATCCTGTCCTGCAGAACTTTGGACTATGATATTTGAGTGTGTTTGTAGCAGTCTTACTATTTCTGCATTTTGAAGAAACACGCAAACAAAAGTATTTGTCTTTTTTTTTTTTACCATCCTAATTGAGGTTCTTCTATATTTTTTTAATTGGTCATTTTTCCAACTCCTCATGATAAGTACTGTTGAATAATACTTTTGAATGAAAAAAAGAAAGAGTTCAGATATTAAAGTTATGTTCTATGTTTTTGTGTAGTATGTGGGAGGCCTAAGTATCTCCCAACTACCATTATGAACCACCACTACTCTGATCAAAAATCTTCATTTTATATAGAGCCAGTACTGCTGCCACTGACATTATAAATGTTCAACTACAAATTGCAGAGCTTTTCCAATTAGAATGTTTCTCTCATATATTGTCAGCTTTATTTTTCCCTTTCTCAGAGTCAGAGACGATCTCTTTCCTTAGATTGAGAAAGTTGACTTCTTTACTATGGAAATGCATTTTTGCTTTTATATGAACATTAAGTTAATTTCTCTGACTTAGTACTTTTACATACCATTTTACTTTTTGCTGTTTATCAACTTTATACTATGCTGCCTTTTACCAGACTCAAGATAGGCTGTTCTGTACTAGGGAAATATTTTGAAATTTAGATAAATTTCCATTTCTAGGTAATGGCTTTATCACAGTTTATGTCATAGCCTGCCCTTTTCCCCCCAAAAGGGGCAAATCTGAAACTTGAAACTTAATTTCTAAGGAACATCAGTAATTACTACAGAGTAAGTAATTCCTGTTTGTGGGTTTTGTATCGAGTTAGGTTTGGAGAAAAGCTTAATCCTTCATATTTTGGGAAGAGCAAAGTCCATAAAATGGATTTTAGAATTTCAGGGTGTATGGTTTATATTTGTACTCCAGTGCTTGGGTTTTAGCTCTTCTAGCACAGAATATCTCAGATGCTAGGGTTGTCTTAACAACTAGCCACAAAGCTGGTGTGCATCTTCTAGTCCTTCTGGTCATTTCACTGAAGAAAGACGCGGACATCTATGGGTGGGAGAAGTTGAAAAGGAAAAAGATCCCAAGCCCCACAAAACTGTTTTCTGTTTTTATGTGTTCAGGTGAATGATGTGAGGCGAGGTATTTGTATTGGTGGTCAAACAGTTGCAAATGCAATCGCTGCAGAAGGCATCCCTCTGCTTGGTGAGGAGCCCGTAACTGTGGGCAGTGGTGTCACCAGTGGCTATGGCAGTTTTGCCACGAAATCTTAGGTATGGCTGACTTGGATATAAGGAAGTATTTTTTTATGGTGAGGGTGATGAGACACTAGAACAGTTGCCCATAGAAATTGTGGATACTCTGTCACAGAACGTGTTCAAGGTGGAGTTGAATATGGGGTTGAGTAATGTTATCTAGTTTAAGATGTCCCTGTCCATGGCAGGAGGGCTGGACTGGGTCATCTGTTTACTAGCTAAAATGAACAATTACTTCAAAAAGTATAATTATTTAGGGCATTGAAAATAATAATAGTATTTATAATGAGGAACGGCATTTTCATTATCATTACTGCTTCCAGGGCTCTGTAGAATGGACGTTTAGAGGTTTGTGAGGTGTCATGGACAGTAGAGATGATCTTGATTTGGGTAGCAAGGAAAGAAATTTAAGTTATCAAAAACTTGTGGCAATGGAATATGGTTTATCCACTTGCCTACAGTTTTTCTTACAATAGACTTATTTTGTACCTTTTGAAATTAGATAGTAGATAAAGAAAATACTTAAGTAACTTAATGTAGTTTCAGACTGAAGAACATATTAGAAGGGTTAAGCGAAGACTGAGATTCCAAAGAGTAACATGAAGCTTCACAACTTTATTCTGGACATGTTAATGATCTGTTGGTGTGATCTGTGAATTTTCTTTCTGGTTTGGGCTTCTTATGCTCTATCATCCAATTTGGGACAGCCTCTAAATCCTTCCGTGTTAAGGAAAGTTATGGTAAGGCAAAGGTAGGAGCCAGCCTTTTGTCTTTCCTGGCTGTATAGGTGAAATTCTGTGCTCAGAAGAGTTTATACTCATAGTCTTTTTGTGAGTACGTTAACTAGTCAGAGACTGTGTGATACTGCTGACAGTTTTTCTGATTAGTTTTCCCCACCTGTTTGAATTTAGCAGAAATATGATCTGATCCATGCCAAATTCTCCCTTTAGACTGATGCTAAGCAAATAGTCCTGCATGGCTTGCTGCAGCCCTTTTGGTTTGAAGGGACTCCTTCCCTAGCAATTTGGAGTGTCTCGACCTGCAAATGTATGTATAATTAGCCTACTTGTTTGCCTTTTTAAACAATTTAAATTTCTTAGTTTGCTTCCTTTTCATCCTCATTCTCTGGATGGAAGATCATGGATTTTGAATGGGTCTTGCTTGAAATATTCTCACAGCTTATTTTTATCCCATTCTCTGTTAACCCTGCTGTCTGTTTGAAAACTGAAATCTAAGTTGAGTTATTATCATTCCTATTTTAGCCTGTAGAATTTACTCACTCTCCTGTAAAAATGTGGAATATTCTATTTTCCTGTTATCTTAAAGTCTCAGAGTAAGGCTCTTCCTTTCTTGAGAAAGAGCTAAGTGCTCCAGATTGCAATGCCCAGAGGCATATTCTCTTTAAAAATATTTTTCAAATGCTGCAATCATCTGTTTAACTG
Organism: Piaya cayana; assembly: GCA_013389865.1. NCBI lineage: Eukaryota > Metazoa > Chordata > Aves > Cuculiformes > Coccyzidae > Piaya > Piaya cayana. The sequence goes on along the minus strand of WAAB01021044.1, from coordinate 31,648 downwards.
AAAGAAAAAAACCTCTAATGTTGGTTTCAACAATGTATATTTTAATCTAAAATTTGTACAGTTGAAGAGGGTTCTGTATATGGATGGTATCTCAGATGGCTTTGTATCTAATACTTGGCATATGTGATAAGCAGTATTCTTTAATCACTTGAATTCTCACTTTATCTTAAAATATTGAACTACAGAAGTCTGATCTTAAATACTATTTGGTATTTTCTGTTATGATTTTGAATTCATTGGGCCGTGTGCTTCTATTTTAAGTGAATTTCACAAACAGTTATTCATGTTGTGGTTAGTAATTGCAGTAACTAATGTTCTCATAATTATAAGGCTTTTGCTGGGAAATGCTTCCTATATCATCTTCTCTTTGTGTTAGAACACGAAGTATAGTGAAACTGTATGAGGGTTAAATTTAGAACTGTGTTAACGTGTTCATTTAATTTTTTTGCTAAAAATTCCTTTTCCTTTTATGACTGCTTACTAAGAATAAAAACAATCTTGAAACAGTGTTTAAAAGAAACAACTTCTCAGTTCATATAGTGCACTTTGAAGCTACTGTAGACAGATAGAAAACATCTGGTGACACGTTCAGTGGCAGGTCAATAGTTACAGATGGTCTGTTTTTCACAGCTGTCATCCAGTTTTGCATGTAGAATTATTACAGTGGAAAAAAATCTTTTTCTGAATGAGTAAACAAAACGGCACAAGGAGAAAGCCAGCAGGTAAACATGTTTCTAAAAGATGGGAAATTAAATAACCTATAAAAAAAATAAAAGAAGACTAGCATTTAAAATGTTCATTATGTTCTGGTTTCTGTTTCTCATTCTCTGGATTTTTCTGTGGAATGGAGGAGATAATAGGACAGAAGGGATAAGCAAATAAACTGAGGACTAGTTTGGAACTGATCCGCTGCACAAGTTAGGAGTGTTGGCTTAAGGGAAGGCAGGTGGCTATAGCTGGCTTTAAGGTTTTAAAATGCCTGTTAGATTTGATGTAGTACTTGTGCAGTCTTGTGACAGAGCCACATTCAATACCGAGGAAAGCTGTACTTTTTAAGAATAATCAACATTGGGAAATCTAAAAGAAAACTTCTAAAAAGGCAAAATTGTTCTTGTTTTTTAAAGAGAAAAAGGGCTTACATTCTTCACAATTTTTTCTCCTCCTGTTCTTGATGGGATCTTATATTCAGCTGGAATCAGACATTATGGAAAACAGCAGAAGAGTCTTGAGTTTGAGGATAAAGAAGTGTGGAGGGAAAGTGAAGAGAAGGGTGAAGTTGAATAGGGCGCAAGCATGATAAACATTGCATGTTACCTCCATTTTTAAAATAAAATAAACACAGAGAAAGGAGCTTTCTCTGTCCGAAAAGAAAAGTCCAAATGCACAGAGCAGGGTAGTGCTGGTCAAGATACCTATTTCAATGCAAATGTTCTTGATATTCAAAATACTTTTGTTATTTCACTCAGAGTGCATGAATCTTCATAATATGTTGATTGAATGTGCTTATGTGTTTGGTTTTAGAAAAGTTTAGCCTCTAGAAAGAAATGAGCAGATTTCTAGGTTGAATCACTTGTAAGGCCATTTTGTGTCCACCAGTGCTGTAAACTGCTGGACAGGGATAAAAAGAACCAAGGAAGTGGATTCTTTGGCTCATTTTGATATGCACTGTGCTTGTATTACAGCATTCTGGGTTTGCTTCTCCAAGTCTACTGAGATATTTCAAGGTGGATAAAAGTGGTGCTCTGGTGATGCAGTTTGGAGGGTCTAAATATATCTTTGACTGCTATGCTTATGTGCATTTATATTATCTACTTCTTTGATCAGATTCTTTTTGAGGGATTATATCCCTCTCCCCATCCTCCTTCCAGCTTCTCAGTGGTTTGGTGTGAAACGCAGACTGCTTGTTGCAATACTCTTATAATGTCTTGCACAGCTCCAAGGTGTCTGAAAAGTGCTTAGTTGTATGTGCTGCCAAAGAGTTTGCCTAGTCATGCATGAACCTGCATTAAATGCCATTTGGTTAACGTAGATGTTGGCGGTTTGTGTTGTCACTGTGCTGCATTCCCTCGGGTCTGTGCACCTTAAATTATTTCCTTCAGCTTCCGATATCAAACTTTGGCTTATTTAACTGTTGAGAGCTTAAAAGTTAAGACTGGAAAGGGTGGTTTTGTTCACTGTGAGCTCTGCAATGCAGAAGTAGCTTTCCAGTTTCATTCCAGGTGGACACATTTCTGTCATTTTACGGGAATCATGAACCTGTACTTGCCCTAAACAGCATCATTAACTGGTGGTGTGTTCGGAGAAAGGAGGGGAAAGTGTTTAAGTGTCCAAAGTCAGAGGACAGCAGCTGTCATGGAGCATTTCCTCTACTGGCTTGTTTGAGCTGTTCTATGTGCTTGCATCTTTGTGTTTAGGAGGCAGTTTGTTGTGAAGTACCAGGCTACCTGATGTGATTGAAGAACTTTGGTTTTTTTTTTCTTAATTGCTTAAATTACATATAAATCATCTATCTGGGAAGAAAAAAGTCTGTATTTTGAAGTTTATTAAATTTATCTTTCTATTCATAGGTGAAAATAATTTAAAAGAGGACAGTAAGCATTTCTGACTTGTGGCTGGCTTAAGACGACCATCACCAAGCTGTGTGGCGACGTTCTTTGAATTCTTTTGACTCTTATATCTCTGATGGACAAACACAAAGTGAAGCGGCAACGTCTGGATCGCATATTTGAAGGTTAGACGTTTCAATTTCTCGTGTTAACTGTATTAATTTCATGGATTACTGCTGTCTCTGGAGACTGGAACTCTCTTCTTTTGTTCTTTCAGTGTATTTTCAAGTGGCAGTTCCTGTTGAAATGGTATCACTTTTGTGCCAGTGCTGGTTTTGGGTGACAACAGATCTAGACAAATAAAAGCAGCTAGTGTGTGAGCTCTGTGCTGTTCTACAGTTAAGTTTGCTTTCATCTTAGCCTTTTATAACATTCTACCCAAATGTTGTGAAAGATCATGGTTTTATGTAAAATAACAATTGTGGAAGGATAAGATGACCACATAATGCTCTCTGGGTCTTCCCCTACGGGCATGCTTCATACAGGTTGATTGAACAGCCTGTATATGATCCTAGGAAGGAAGCAGAAAATAAAATGAAAACAAAACACAAAAAAAGTATCCCTTAACTCCCTGAAACTTTATTGAGTATTAATAAAAAATAGCTTGGATTTTAGTGGAAGGAGGGTCATTATTTGGCTCCATCATTGCACCTTGAGTCATGAATGAGTGAACTGTATATTCCTGGTGTTTATTCCTAACTTGCTTTTATAGTTGGTGTGAAAGCAGGTTCAGGGATAAGGCATACTATTTTTAAGAGTATACACATATGATTTGGGCTAAATGAATATTTATATTAAAATGTTAGCTTCTCCTTGAAATGAAAGAGAATGGTTAATATCTTTACTAACCCATTTTGATACAATGGGAGAAAGCGTACAGACTTGTGGCAACATGGTCTCTGCATCATGTCTAATACTGAAGCAGGTATCTGCAGTTGAAACATTTGCTTTTCCACGCGTTGGTCTTGGGACTTTTCAGAGCAGCTGTGTTGCTGTAAGCAGTCCTTGGCAGCTGGTTTCTGTCCTTGTTTTTTATTCTTTCTTTGTGCCAATATGAGTGTAACCATGTAATAAGCTAGACTGAGAAGATGATTCATGCTAACAATAAACTTTGTTGGTATATTTTCTGTTTAGGTAAATTCCTAAGTCCAGGTCACTGTTAAGTTGACAAAGCAGTTGCATTGAAGGGGGCAGCTGGAAAGGATCAATGAGGGGTGCTGGGGGCATTTACCCTGATATAGTCAGATAAACAGGCATTTTGTCAAAGTATCAAATGGTGCAGTTCCATGTTTGGTTTGGATGATTAATCTCCCTGTTAGTCTCTCCTAAAACCAGCCAAGCATGCCCTGGATTGCCAGGTCTAAACTGTTCTCGTATCCCACCTAGACTCGTTGTCGAGGCAGTTTAGTTGAATCTGTTCGCTGGAGACTAATAACTGCTCCAGTAATGGGGAAGTGGGGAATGTTGTCTCTCTTCCTTGGCAGCTCTGCAGTCAGATCAACTGGAAATTAATGAGGGGTGTGCTGATGCAATGCATGGTGTTCTTTTCTGTTCCCAGCTTCAAGGTTTCAGTCTTAAGTCCTCATCCTACAGTCTACGTATCAATGAAAGGGTCAGGTACAGAGAGCTTTAACTTGACAGAAAGATCAGTTTTTTATTCTCTTTTTTTTTTTTTTGGCCCACATTAGTGAACTGAATTGGCGAATTGAAAGGAAGGAGGAGAAACCTGTCCTATCTGATGGCAGTTGGCAGTTAAACTAACTCAACCCGCTGTGTGGAATTTCAGTTTCATTTTAGACTTCTTATATTGATCAACAGAAAAACTTAAGAGGAAAATAGTCTATGATCACGTGTGAAGGAATGTTGTCAGGGACAGAGGTGACTGAGCCACTATGACTGTTTAAAATAGCGGCTTCCCCCCAGGCTGTGTATTCACATCTAGTGATCAGTGCCTTTTGTCTGCCTTGTTTTTTCCCAGCCCTGCACAATTCACTGCATCGTACTGGTAAAATCTGTGCGGCCATGCAGTGTAGGGAATTGATCCAGTTGAAAAATAACGTAGAAGTAGTTTTTTTAGCCACCTCTGCTTCCTAATCCCATTTACAATGTGCTAGGCAAATAGCTGTGTTGGAAAGAGTGGGAAGACCAAGCAGAAGATGATCCAGAGAAGGGGTGTAACAATGGATATGAAAAAATGCTTAAAGTTTTATGGTTATGTGAATCCAATTTGGCTCTTAAAAATGTCCAAGCTTTTCTATATGTATGATCCAATCCAGGTTTTAAAATTAAATATGCAGAGTTCTTCTGATACATGTGCCTCCCATAACACAACCTAAATATTTTATATTTTTGTAATACATGTAATGTTTTACAAAGCTCAGGAAATTTAACGAGCTGTGTAGCTACTAAAGGTGGTTTATCTTATCAGCTGTTTTGTTTGTCGGTTCATGTGCGGCTTTCTTCTCTTAACCTTTTCCCCTCATGGAAGAGAATTATTTTTAAGATGCATTTTTATTGCAAGTTCCACTTAAACGGCTACAATGATTAACTGTTTTTTTTCATAAATGGTTTAACATGAAAACTTGGGATGGGCAGACATTAATATGTTATTCTATCTGTGAAGAGATACCGGTGTCATTTTAGTAGTGACATACAGCATTTCATTATTGTTTATAGTCCTCTCTGAGCAGGGGATGATAATGAGCTGAAATTCAGTTTCTGAAAAATGAGTGGTGTGGGCTTGATTCTCAAAATAAAAGGCTCACGTTAGGAACATGTGCAGAGTTGCCCACAGCTTTGTGGAGTTAATGGTTTGCCACGGAGACTCTTCTAAGTTAGACAACTGCATGCAGAATGTTATTTGAGTTGAACAGCTTTCCTGTGGCTTTAGGCAATTTACACGCTTGATTATAGTAACTAATCATGCAAATTAAGCAACAAATTGAACAGGCATGAGTGGATTTAGTATTACCTTGTGAGTTAACAATAGTATGATAGTAATAGTACTAAGATTAATACTCAATGCAGGAAAAAAACCTGGTTCTGTTTCTTTGGGAGTGATTAATTCTCTTTTAATGTAGCTGGGTAAGTAATTTCATCTGTGAGGTGCCTATGATTCCATTCAGTGATTTCTTAAAAATGAAATCAAATATTTGCTTTTAATACTGAAACTCCTTGCATTTGTATTTTCTTGCACATTTCAGTAGTCTGCTATGTTCTTGCATTATATTATCTCAGAAGTATGGTATAAAATGTGCTTTGTTATTCCAGTTTATACAGCTGTATAAACTAGAGTTTACTTAGGTGATGGAAATTGAAGACTGTCCCTTGAAAAAAATCCAATGCTAAATTCTGTTTTCTAACTTCCACCAGTGATTGTGAATTTTACTTAAGCATGAGGACATAATTCTAGGCGCATTCTGATGCTAATGTTAAACCCACTTCACAATTTAGAAAATAACATTTTGGATTCTTCCCTTGAAGATAAAAGTATCAAGGCATGTGAAAGAGTAATTAGTTACTGATTATATTGTTCTTTGTCCCCCTCTCCGGTGATGCTGGTGATTGCAAAGCATAATTATAGTAGTATACATTTGGCAGAACAGTTGGAGGTGTCACAGTGCAAAAATAAAATGTGTTCATTTTGTGGGTAATTTGAAACATTCTGAATGTTTTTGGCATTTTGAGAAGTTGTTATCTCTAATTAAGGTATTATTGTGCTTTATATTGTAACAAATCTGTAAACAGTGCTGTGTAGTTGCTTATATTCTAGAAATATGTAATTAAATACGTGTCTCTTTTATTGACCGTTGCTTGGAATTTACCTTGGATATTTGACCTTTAGAGTTTGTTGGGAGCTAATAGTTGGAGTAGGAGGGCAGCAGAAGGTGGCTACAGTGCAAAGAAAATTTCATTTCGGATTGTCTGTGAACGGGCTTGACAAGCATAATGAATTTTCTCGAACTACATTATATTATGTAGTATATACTTCTCAGTCAGCCACTGCTTTTAGTGGGGTTCCAAGCCATAGGAAACCATCTCTGTTTCTGTCCTGTTTAAAGGGATGAGAAAAAGGCTGTCTCCTCACACTTCTCTTCTTGCTTGTTTACACACAGGTATTGGGGATTAAAGAACTATAGCACAATACAGAAGAAGCAACTGCAAAGTTGTGAGAGTGTCTTTTTCAGCTTGATGATTGCTTGAAACCAGAAATTTCTTTCCAGAGCACCTTGTGACATTTATAGCAAAGGCTGTAGGAAATTCAAGTGTAACAAATCTGTGAAGACCTTGTGTACCCCCAGATAGATGTTGTATGTTTTTCTGTTTCTGCTTTTGAGGAATTAAAAAGCATCTTTGCACATAGAATCATAGAATCACCAGGTTGGAAGAGACCCATAGGATCATCGAGTCCAACTATTCCTGTCAAACACTAAACCATGTCCCTCAGGACCTTGTCTACTCGTGCCTTAAACACTTCCAGGGAAGGCGAATCANCTTCTTGTGGTGGGGGGCCCAGAACTGAACACAGGATTCAAGGAGCGGTCTCACCAGTGCCGAGCCATGTTAGAGCTTCTTGACAATCACTGCAAACCTTTCTCCTTTTTATGTAGCACTGGTATGCCTTACGGTTGTTCTTTGGATACACGTTACCTCTTCCTTTTTGTAACTGCCCAGAAGAAAACTTGGAGTGTATTTTAACAATACTGGTTTACTAACTAAGAAGAAAAAAGAGGAGAAGGTCAGGATCATAAATTGGAAAAGAAAGTACATGTTAATGGGATGGATTTCTGAGATTTCAGATGAAATCTCTTCGTTTTGCTGTTATGAAGGGCAGCCTTTCTTTGGCAAAGTCTGATTGCTGGCAAATAACTAAGTGTTATGTTCTCTAAAGGACAGGAAAAGTGCACAATAAAGGAATAGTTTCTCTCCAATGATGTGATTGAGGTTTTCTTTCCCTATAAGAAAAGATCTGTGTCTTTAAAACTTTTTTTTTCTTTTTTCCCCTGCTACTGGAGCTGTATAATATGAGATTTAGTAAGATGTATCTTCATTTCATAGTTGATGTGGTATATTGACAGTTCCAGGAGGAATGCAGGAAAAAAAAACAGGTAGGAGCTGAAATCTGGTTTCTTAATTCCAAATTGATAAAGGAATATTGAAAGAGAGAGTGACTTAATTTAAAAAGCATTTTCTTTTTCATCATTGTCTTTTTGTGTGCATGTAATAGGGAGCTTGGCTGATTTGCAGGTAGGGACTATCAGATCAACAAAACCTGTTATTTAATGGCCACTGATGGAGGTTATCTAAATTGTGTTAACTGTGATTTGACCCATTGCAGTTGCAAAATTAGGGAGGTAAGTGTTTTGCTTATTAATGAGGGAGATGGCCTTCTTTGGCAATGCTTGGGATTTCCTTGGATTGAAAAAGGTTTTTCACTTAAGTTGTTACATACTGTGTAAGTTGATCTGTAAATAAAAGGAGGGAAGAATAAATGTTTCCAGGCAATATGTTTAATTCTTTCTTAAGTGGGAAATGCATATGTGAAGTTCTTTGGAAATTGAGCAATCAGTTCTCTTAACTGACATCCAGATTTGAAGGTGTCCATAGTTGTCCTGCTGCAGATATCAAAGAATGAAAGAAAATTATAAAATGTACAGACACTTGTAAATCACATATAGTACTTTATAGTGGTTTTTTTATGCATAGTGACCTTAATGCTAGGTATGCCAAATAAGCCAAGTGTTTCTTACAAAGAAGTTAATGGGCTGCCTGGCTGCTTGGGGCAGATTTTGGAAGAAGGGTTGTTGAAGGATTAGGGCAGCAGAGGGAGCTAAAAGATTCCTAATATTTTATCTTTTTATATTTCCTCAGTGAAAGATGCTTCTTTATCAAGTACCAATTAACCTTCGCAAAAATATGATTTTTCTAACCTTAAGTCTCTTCAGCAAATAAATAAGAATTTTGAACTGGAGAAAATTCCTTTTCNCGAGGTCCTGAGGGACATGGTTTAGTGTTTTGTGGGAGTGGTTGGACTCGATGATCCAGTGGGTCTCTTCCAACCTGGTGATTCTGTGATTCTGTGAAATTAAATTAGGAATCAGGTGGTGAAAGCCACCAAAATCTTTCTTCAGGAACAACCATTAAATCTTTCAGCTGTAACAACTGAAGGTGCTTAAGCAATCAGAATATTCTGTCAGAAGCCCAAATTACTTTTAAGTGTCTTGAAATAAAAATGCTTGTGTTCTTTAGTTACATACAAGGGTGTTTTAACAATTCAGCACAATTTTTCTGTTTTGCCTGTAAGAACTTTGGAAATACTTTAATCAGCATGAAATAGAGAATTAGGTATTTAATATGTTATATGTGTTATCTTCAAAGAACAGGGAGGCTATTCTAAGGACTAAGATAAGTTGACCTTGAAATAATAAAACAATAAAAACCAGTGCCATGAATATAAGAAGATCATTTGCCACTCACCATGTTGAGGGAAGTTATCTGTGCGTTTGCGGTATGTTTACCCCAGTGCAAAACCACCCTTTATCTCATTACATTTATAACTGAACTGCTTGTACAGGCTTTTGTTTGGTTTTAGCTATCCTACATATTCAGTAGTTACAGTGCAAGATGTGTTGGCTTTTTTTCTGGATCGCTGCAGTAACCTGCTTTTGTAGTTTGAATCTTCATTCTGCACTACCTAAACAGCTTTTGAATTTTCATTCAAGCTACTACAGTGTTAGAGGTATTACCAGTAACAATGTGAACTGTATGAGAAAAAAATTAGCTTAAAAGCTCATTTTGCCCTTAATGATGCTGAACAGCAGCTGCTAATGAAAAGCATCATTTTAACAAGAAAACTGGGGGGGGGGGAAGCTACATAGAAAACAAATTCAATGTTTCAAAATTTTGCTGAAAGATTCAGGTCACTCATTTAAGTTATGAAGTTTTCAAAGAGAAAAGGTATGTGTTTGGGGTGTCCAGCGTTACATAATTGATTTGTGTAACTATACAGTTATTTACTTTGGTATATTGAAATAAAATATGCTGCTTGCTTGCACCAGACAGTGGCTGTGTTCAGCTGGATACCCAGAGATACTGTTATAATAAAGTCAAAATAGTTTTATTTCATGTTACTGTCAAAGACTGTTGAAGACAGGAAACAGTATAGCTTGAAACTAATTTTACACGGTTTGAATATCATATGTATTTGAATCAGGATCAAGTACTTAAGCACACCTAGTGATCTAATTCTTGAGTAATCTTCAGAGAATTTTAAAAACTTTTTGGACTAGATATTTAGCTTTTATGCACTGCAGCTGAGTGCCTGGTAAAACTTTCAAAAGCTTTAGAAGTCTAAGCACTTGGTAGTAATACAGATTCGTTTCTGCCTGGGGCTAGGGAAGGTGCTCTGGAAGCCCTAGATTTATACATCGCTTTACACTCTGCTCTGGAAAACTGTACAAAGATTAAGTGTCTAGGTAAACATGCTGAAAAATTTAAATAGTCATCTAATTAAAGTAGGCTTGTTCAGCTTTCATAAAAGCAGTTCCCATCCTTAGGGAAGTGCAGACTGAGATGCAAAAAAGGGTTTTATTTTGTTTCTTCCTTCAGTGCGGGCAGGATGGGAGAGTGATTATATAAGTGCGAACAAGCAAATAAAAGTGGAGACAGTCTCTGCTGCTCTGTCCTTGTTCCATGAAGTCAGTACTGAACTTAAAAGGTGCCTCTTCTTAAACAGCAGGCTTTGCCAGGAGAATATCTTGCAGAGTTCTCTCTCCTTAGAAAAGTCATTGCCATCTGATGGACGGGTCATTTGGAGTTATGAAACCTGTGGGTTATCTTTTAGCCCTCCCGAGTCAGACAGAAGGTTAGAAAACAAAAATCACCTTTCCATCTCTCTGCCTTTT
>WAAB01021044.1:0-21122 GCA_013389865.1 Piaya cayana | reverse complement strand
TCTTTTTTTTTTTTTTTTTTCACCCCAACAGAAAAGAATCAGTGGGGGTTTTTGGAGTTACTGTGAAATAAATAACAGCAAGCTGTCATAATACTCTTGGAATCCCTTTAAAATAGGAGGCTTTACTAACTGGAACACCTGGTATTTGCGGCAGGTAAAAGCATGACTGTTGGTACTACTGTAGATCCAGGACTGTGTGGTGTTTGTGACCTGCTCATATCCATAAGTAAGAAGATTCCTTCTTCCTTCCGTTCCTGTGAGAACTAAATTAATTTGTGCACAACTTTGAGTAGATGTAGGTTTGGTTCTTTTGTAAAGCTAGAAAATAGCTCTTCAAAATTATTCATGTTCCTTTTTTCCTGATGCTTAGTTTTCCAAGGAGCATCTGATGCACCGAATTTTTAAACTGCTTATTCTCCCAATTAAATGGAGACACAAAAAAACCCAATAAAAATTACAGGCAGTGTCAGTAGGACAGCAGAAGATGAAGGAAACTCTTTATTCTTCTGGTCCCACCTGTATTCTTCAGAAAGTTTTCTCATGTACTAGGTGATGACATTCAAATACAAATAGACTATGACTGACTGCTGTTAACTGGTAAATAAGAATAATGATTAGTGTTAATTAAATATGAGAAATGTCTCTTTTTTTTCAAGGAGTGTATATTTGAAGAAATAGTTTTAAATGCTAATTAAACTTTTTCCCAAGCAGTTTTATCACTTTCTTGTTCCCCGCTGTTTCCTTCTTGAAGATTGCATCAGTCATACCCTTGTGGTGCTTTTTGGGGTATCAAATACCGCTTAGGCAGGTGTTACATAGCTTCTGCAACATCTGCCAGTCATTTTTTGTTGTTGTTAGTTTATCTAACCTGCAGATGGTCATGTTTGCTTGTTTGTCTAGTGCTCCACAAACTCCCATGCTTGTTCCCTGAAGTGCTGCTCTGTGCTTCCATGCAGACACCATCAATTTATCAAACTCAAATAATTTAGTAACAGTTACTTCTTCTTGCAATAAACAAAAGCAGCTGCTCTGTCGCTATCCTTATCTGCATGAATGCATAGATTGTAAAGGGCTTTCCTGACAGACAAGACAGAAGTTTAAAGTTTCAAACTGGAATTTAGGGCATGTAAGTCAGCACAACTAGACGCTGATGTTTAGAAACAATATAATAATGCAGAGAGTGAATTAGTTACCATAGTAACTGCTTTGTTTTAATAATTCAGCGGAGCGATGGATAGAAGGAGCTCAGAAAGTAGTATGAGTCTTAATTACATGCCTTGCAATGTGAGTGGCTTTGTTCATCATAACATCAAATTAATTTCAATATTAACAGATTGAAGAATGAGCACCTAAGTTTTAATCTGGAAGGGCAATAAGGATGATTTACTTTTTTTTTTTTTTTATTCTTATTCTCCCCACCCACACACTTCTCTCAGAAAAAAATATGATTGCATTTTACATTTGATTAAGGCAACATAGATTATCAATTTCTTAACAATAAAACATGCTCAGTATGTTGCTTTGTAAGCATGACTTCAATCTACGTGCTGTGATTTGTTGCCTGGCAGTTGTTAGCAGCCTAGCAACGTGCTTTGGTCCAGATCTGCAGGAGAATATAGACACCCAAAGTTAGGAGCTGTGGGGAAGGTGTCTCAGTACTTCAAAACCCATGAAAATCTTCAACCCCTTGAAATTCCTTTGTACTTTATGGATGAAATTTAAGTACCCTCCAATGATGATCATCTTCATTTTCTTCCCTCATGTGGGTTTGAGCAGTGTAATGTGCATTTTGTACTTAAGGCAGGATCCTAAAAAGAATTAACTCATTTGGGGCAGATGCACATCAAGCAGGTCTTCTGTGGCCACATAAAACAGACGTCACCCCGTTTTACTGAAAGAGGTGCTCTATTCAAGAAATTAATGCGCATTTCCTCCTGTCCCAGCATCTCTTGGAGAATAACAGTTGTCTAGGTCTGAGATGCCTGGGTGCTGGTGAGTCAGTACGTGCCTGGGGACTGGCTGCTGTCATGGGAGGGATTGCTGCTCATCTCTTGCTGCAGCCTTTCACAAAGCAGGGCATTCAATTTGAGTCTGTCTTCTTATTTATATGCCCTTTTTTTTCCTTAATGAAACTTGCAGGCACTTATTTCTCCTTGAGACTACTGTCGGCTTTTGGTTGAAACTGGCTAGTGAGTTAAGGGATTTAATTAAGGACAGCCCATTGGGTAGATGGACAGGCATGATTACATGAGCCTGATTTCCTTTGAAAATCTGTCTGAAAGATGCTCGGATAATTACATACACAAACAAGAAGTGCCAACTGATCATTCCTTGGTCAAGGGAGCACCTTCCATCACTGGGCTTAAATCATGTTCCCTCCCCTAGACCGGAGAGTTCTCTAGTTTTTTCTCCAAGGGGCCATTTAACAGTGGCTCCTCAGTAGGTAAGTGTGCCTGCCCAGGAACAGAGAAGCCTTGGGTTCTACTTAGTCATCAATCCAAACATGATTATTTTTTTCAAAGGGAAGTTCATTACCCCCTTTCTGTGCGATTTGCTGCTCTCTGCGTTCCAGGTAATGCAAGACTGATTCATTGTGCTAGAAAACAAATGGAAAACTGAGCTCAGTCATGACTGTTCTGATTTAGGAAGGGAAATTCAAGCTTCTCTTTCCGGTTTCTGCTATGTTTGTGTACAGACTTCTGTGGATGGACACTTAAAACTGTGGACTCTTTCTTTTCTCTGAGGTGAGGCCCCCATCCCTGGGCTCTTCTTGTGCTTCACTCCTCCATTCCAGTCTCATAAGAAACTCACCCTGATGGAGTATTTATAGAACCAGTATATCATACCTCCAGACCCACGCTTTCCTCATTCTTAGCTCTTATCTCTTAGCTCTATCTTAATAAAATTAAATTGCGATGTTTTTGAAATAGACACTAGCTTATTTTGAACTTTTCTTGGATCCAAATCCTTCATGGGAATTCTGAAATGTTTGTTAATATAATCTTAGAGTTTACAAAAGCCTTTCCTGTCTAATTTTTGAGTGTCAGTCAGTGAAACCTCCCAAAATATCAGAAGATTAGTTGAGTTCTGCCCCTTGTCCAAGATGTTGATGCATGAAAGTAAAAAGGGAGTTCATTCCACAGCTGAAAACATCCAGTGAAGAATTTTTTATTTAGTCGCTTCCTTTCATCTGTGTTATTTTATAGGTTCCTTGTGATTACAGTAATCAGTAAACGCATGGCTGCATCCTGGAATACTTGATGAAAGAAACTTTAGAGCAACTCCTTAAGGGCCTTGCTATACCAAGGTAATAGCACTAGTGTGTCTAATGATAAAGAGGAGTGTGGTCTTGTAGTCTACAGTGGTCTTTCGCTGCCTTTTTTCCAGCAGTTCTGAGTCTCCTTTGATTCTTCTAATTCTCTTTTCTCATGAGGAAGTAAAATAATTCCTATTTCATTCTTTGGTTTTTAATGTTTCTTAAAATATTCTTTCTGTTATATTAATTTTGGTTGTATGCAAGTGGCTTTCCCCTGGAAATAATTACCATTAAATTAAAAAAATTAACATTTAATGATGAACTTGATTTCATTTGCTCTGATTTTTATTGCGTTAGTCCTTTATGAATGAAAGCACTTGCAAATATGTTCCTAAAGGTATAGCTTTCCACAGAGTTGGAAAAATATTTAAATGCTTACTGGATGGTAAATTCAAGTCCTTTTTAATGGAAAAGAATATGCCCTTTTTGCAGGCAGTGTATACAGGCAGTATTGAGGTGATTTAGCTGTGGGAAAATATTTAGCAGCACTCTGAAACAACCAGTTCCACTGACATTGGCTCATGCCTCTGAAAGCTACGAAGTGTGGAGACTTATGTCAGATAAAGTAGGGTGTTCTGTCTCTCATCTGTCCGTGCATGGTTAACTAGAGGAAACCCATGCTACAGGCATATACTGCAGTCTCCACTTCGAGTCCTACATGGAAAACATTCCTGCCCCAAATCGAGGATTCCTCTTTTACAAAAGAAACACCTATGCGGTCTCTGTCTGCTGCAGTGCTTGTGCCAAAGGTTTGTCAGATACAAGCCTTGGTCTTCTCAGAGTCATGAAATCCTTCAGAATTGTGAGAGACTTTTGTCTCCTTGACATGGCATAATCGCCTAACTGGAAAATGTTTTTGCCAAAGATCAATGGATTGTTCCAGATAAAGGCCTTATTATATGCAATTTTGAAAGCTCTCTTAAATGATTCATGGGCAAGCTTATCCTTTTGGGATTTTACGGTTGCAGTTGATAGTCCCAAAGGTCTTTTCCAACGTAAGGATTCTACGATAAAATTTGACAGAAGATTTTGAGGTAGAAAGATGGAGTTCAAAGGAAAAACAAGTACTTTCTTTACTGTCATTCTGCAAAAGTCACTTACGAAGGCTTGATACAATGGGAAAAGTTTCTATTAGTAATTGTGATAATTGAACCCAGTTAGCACAGACAAGAGAATACTTATATTTTGGAGTCCTTATTTTTAATAACTTTGCACTTCACTCAAAGCTCTTTTAAAGCTTATGTGAGTATACATAGACATCTGAAAATGTAACCAACTATTTTATAGCCAGAAATGAGGTATTTTGTTAAAAAAGCTTGTTTCATCTTGTAGGCATTTCCACCTTCCCCGTTCAGTGTTGGAGTCACTGTGACCATTTGTTTAGAGTTTATTTCTCTTCCGTTTTTTGGTGCTTTGCTTATCATAGAATAGTTTGGATTGGAGGGACCTTGATGATCATCCAGCTCCAACCCCCTGCGATAGGCAGGGACATCCCAGTAGACCAGGCTGCCCAAGGCCCCATCCAACCTCGCCTTGAACACCTCCAGGGATGGGGCAGCCACAACTTCTCTGGGCAACCTGTTCCAGTGCCTCATCACCCTCATCATGAAGAAATTCCTCCTTATGTCTAGTCTGAATCTGGCTCTCTCCAGTTTATATCCGTTACCCCTAGTCCTATCACTACAAGCCTTTATAAGAAGTCTCTCCCTTCCCAGCTTTCTTGTAGCTCCTTCAGGAACTTGGAAGGTCACTTAAGGTCTCCTCAAAGCCTTCTCTTCTCCAGGTTGAAGAACCCCAACTCTCTCAGCCTGTCAAACTTATGCAGTTTTCTGGCCTGGATGCAATTTATACCTGTTCCCGTTGCCTGTTTTCCCTTCTTACCTATATACTGCAAAATTGGCACCCTTGTTACTGGAATTCATCTCCTGTTTACACCACCTCTGTAGGTCAGAACTTCTGCGATGAAGTACAGATATTAAAGGTTTATCAGCATTTCTTTATAGGAGCATAGAGGTATTATTTTTCCTGTTGAAAATCAGTCTTACTTTAATTCAGTATTAGGATTGAATTGCACTTAATACATATTTAATAGGAGCTTGATTTATTAGTAACAATTTAAAAGGCTGCTGGATAGTTCCTCTTCAGCTGTATGAGAGTGGGCTTTTTGGTGTCTTTTTAGATGTTTTCAAATGTAACTGAAACATGGGACAGATCCTGACTTAGGTTGACAGATTAAGGTGCCACCACTTTTACAATCCTTAAAAATTGTCTTTTAAGTAAACATTTTATACAAATCACGAAAACTCTGCTTCTACCATTTTATGAAGTCCACAAATTTGTATTTAGTTTAACAGGGCTACATTATTAAATGAAAGGTTAAACTGATTGAAAACAATTTAGCTAGAAAAAAAAGTCAACACTTAAGATTTTTAGCTAAACGTATTGAAAACTTGAAACTTTTAGAGCTAGAAGTAGTTCCAAGGAGACGTTCCTTAATTGTGAAGGACTGAGCAGAGGGAGGGAGCAAAATTTAAATTGTAAATAAAAGTTGAAGCTGTCATCATATGCTTGATGTTAGCAGTATAACCTGTATTGTCGATTGGCGGTAAGTCCTGGCTATTTTGTGTAACCATCCAAAGCAGATGACATTATGCACATGTCAATACAGCGAACAATCTTTTTGGTGTTTTCTAGTAATGACCTTTTTCCCTTTTTATTGGTTATATTTCAGTTACCTAAGGTCCTCTTAGTAGCTTTAAAGGATTATAAGGCAAGGCAAAGAAACTTACTCAATATAAAAGTATAAATTTGAGGAAAAGTGTTAATTTCCCCCCCAAAAGCAATATTAAGCTACTGATGACCATTCAAGGAACAGGAGAATTGCTGACACTGTTGTCAATATTTTCTTTTATGAGACTTAAAACTAAAGCTTTCAACCAGGTCCTGTTCAACCTGTTCCACCATTAGTCATGACCTGTGATGCTAATTTCTGTTTTAAATGTTATCCACAAATATTGAAGTATTAAAAAACCATTTTATTATATTTAGCTTAAATCAGAGACACTGATATAGGTTTATCTTCCTTGCTGGAAGGCTTTTTATTTGGTTTCTACAGAAGGCAGTGGTAAGCTAGAGCTTTGTCATTCTAGGTGTATTTAAGAATAATATTGGTTATATGATGTTATCAGCAAGCAGAGAATAAGCATTGCTTTTACTAAGACAAAAATATATCTAGACTTGAGGTTTCAGCAGTTAGAAGGTTATTTTAAGATACGATCACCATTTGAAGAAGTTCCATTAATGCTTAAGGTTAAGATATTTTTTAAATGGCAGAAAATTTGACGGAAGCATTTACTGTGTGCTGGACGGGATCTTTTCAGAGCTTAGTTTCTGTGAAACTTAGGGATAATCCTCCACTGGGTTTTTTTGAGCACTGGTGGTTGGTTTTTAATTTTTTTTAAAATGGCATTGCAATACATCTTCTCCAAAAGTATTTATAGATAAAACTGAAGCAAATTAACGATTGCATGGTAAACCAGGGTGACATTCACTGAGTTCAGCATTAGTCAATTCAGAAGTGAGAGTGAAAAATGCATTTAACAGAGTTGTAGAAGTTTCAATAAGATATCTATATCCATACTATGGTATCTACCAAATACCATAAATGTTTTGTGTAGCCCTTTCAGCTATCTTCTGTGGCCATATATTTTCTTCTAGGTTGCATTTTCATATTTTGTTTTTATTGTGTTTCAAAACAAGGAAAAAAACATTAACCTTGTGTTTCAGGGACACAGCAATATCCATTAGTTAAGTCACAAATTGGCACAGCATATTGTGCTGGAGCAGAAATTGAGACCATTGTCCTGTCTGTATTCTGGTCTTTTCAGAGTTTGCTATCAGCCAAACGAGGGAAAAAAGAATTAAAAAGCTAGCATGATTTGAAGAGGAGAACTTTAACTGAGTTAAGTTCTGGACCTTGTATTTTTTAGGTCTGTTGATTTGATTTGAAGATTGCTTACTTCAGGTACCCAAGCTTTGTGTGGCATCCTGTAGTGACCAGGGGAGTTCGTGAGGGTTGCTGTAGGTGAAAGTGGGTGCCCTTAGGAAGCAGTTCAGGACTTGCTTGGCGTTCCGCCTGTTCTCTATTGACTCTATATGGATCCTACTGGCAAGCTGGAGTAGGGAACAATAGCATTTCTCATTGGTAAAGTTTTGATGAGCTGTGCTTGAAAAAGTACCTGACTCAGCATTGCGCTCTTATGCTATTGATAGTCAGAACATCAAGTCCCTTTCTGGGAATAAAGCAAGAAAATGTTGACCTACTTTAATGAAAGCGTAGCAGTTGAAACATTCTCCTTGGCCCTGCGTTAGAAAGCAGCGCTCCGACTTCCCGCAAATGTGTCTGAAAGCCCTCGCCTGTTTTCCTTGCAAATGTGTTTCTGTTCTCAATGTGATAACCAGCGGGCACCAAGTGAGACTGCTGTGTGTAGGTGTCAAAAGCATTTCGTCACACGCCAGGTGAGTTATGAAACTTCATACTGCAGGGTATTGTATGTTACTAGAGTTTCACAAGGGCTGAAAATGTGAGTAGGTAGGTTTGTGGAAGAAAAATCCACTGGGTTTGCTGAAACATTTCTGATTCACACACCTCCTGGATTGCAAATTGAGCAGAGAGGTTCTGGAGATGAATTACTGGTATTGTCCTTTTCTACTGTGCTTTCGCACTGTTCTTTTCCCAGATCTAGCAGCAGGGATAAAACACTGCTGAGCAAGATAGTTCTTTGGTCTCAACTCATCACAAGCTTTTCTTGCATCCTTGATTGTGAAAGGCTTCTCTTTTCCCCAGCCAAACTGAGGAGAACCTTGTAGGGTCCTTCTTCCAGCCTTATTAGCCTCCGTATTAGTCAAAAATTAAAGTGACTCTGCCTACTTGCACTGCATTGCTGTGCTAACCCAGAGTATTGATATCTAGGACCTCGGGTACATGCTGCTGCACATTTCTTGTACTGCTTTTATTAGGCCTGTCAGTGCAATAAATGATAATGCTTTTCACAACTTCAGAGATATATTTTATAGGTGTTGGGATATAATTTTAGAGACAACTTCTAAGATTGCTTTTTTTTTTTTTGTCTAACTTGGAACTGCTTAAGTGTTTAAAGAGAAGCAGGATATCTAAAAATAAAGAAAAATAGGACTTCCTTATCAGTCACCTATGATAATGCCAAGCATATGGGTGATGTATGTAACAGATCTATGATCAGATCTCTAAAAGTGGCATGGCATGTGATTAAATATAGAGGAGATCAGAACAAAGCTTAACCAGCTGTGGTTAGAATTCTTGTGGAAGCAATTTCCCACTGTACTTGTTTCCTTAGCTGTGAAAAGTGTATATATAGCTCAGCCCACCCCCCTCCGCCCCCAACTATTATGTATTAAAGCTACTTAGTATTTAATAGTTTGCCTATCCAAATAACTGTCTCTATTAAGGAATAATTGAAACGTATTTGCAGTGAATATTTGAAAGAAAATAACAGCATTATCAAGCTGGGAAGTTATAACAAATAATAATTTGTACTTATGTCATGATTCAGCAGTGGAGCTGGTTTTTGTGCATGTAAATGATTTTTACTTAATGGATTATTGCAGTGCTTCTGAGCAAGCAGCACAGGACTCTCCGAAGGACATACCTCGAGGACACTGCAGCAGCAATATTTTGCTGTGTCACTAGATTTTATCATGCGTAAAGGACAGATTCTTTTATACTTGGGAGTTTTCAGATGGAAACAGTTGTTACTGTTCTGACTGATTTCATATATCCTAGCAGTGCACAGTAATTTTTAAAAGTTCTTAAAAATAAATTGGTTCTATTAGTACAGTTTTTTGTCCTCTTATTTAAATATTGCCTCATTGAGCATCTAACTACAGCAGCAGTTATATAAACTATACTAAGAAAATGAGGCAACTTATGACCAATTCTTACAAGAATTTTATAAGTGATATCTTTTATTTCTTTTTTTGAAGCAGGAGTAATAAAAATGTAAGTGGATTTGGGTTTACTGTGACAGTGCTGTGAGGTTGTAAAGTGCTGTTACTAAACAAATAGTAAAAATACTCTGTTGATTTTATTGCTTTAGTAATAAGAGTTACAAGAACCACTTTTACTGGAGCTCTCCAAGATTTCTAGCATGTTCGAGAGTTAGTATACAGAGCTAATTTCTTCTGTTTGGATTACATCCAGTATTCCATGAAAGTCACTTTTCTAAACAGCCAGAGAATTTTAGGTACCAGGTAAGGGGAGGTGTGTTTTCATTAGAATGAGGTTTATCTCTGGAAATAAATGAAAAATGTAATTACCAGTAAAATTGCATTGAACTGAGGATGATACCCAAAAATAAGAAGTGCAACGCAAATATTAACCAACAGGAATCTACGAATCTGGAGGGTGATGTGTCATTTCTAGAACAGTTTATCAGAGATGGTCTTGATTGCAGCTGTGTGTCTGTGCCAATCATTAGTTATATTATTACATGTGTAAAATCTCTTTGATGGGTTTGTTGGCTACATGGTACGGTATTGTGTTGACTTGGGGGTTTTTTTTTGAGGAACAACATCTTTCTACTGCACTGATAAAGTCAAGGGAAGAATGGGTAAATATCCGCAAAACTTGTGGCGTGTATTACTGAACCTTTAATGTCAGTCCAAGAAGTGAGCAAGCTACAGAGATATGTGAAGGTACATAGGATGAAGTTGGTAAAACTGTTTGGTTTGGCCTTCCCCCAAACATCTACATGATAAAAGGAAATCTTTTGTTGAACTTCAGAGTCAAAGAAATTAAAACAAAAATGCCCACATAAAAGAACTTGGTCTCCAGCTAAAAGGATAACTTTCTAGTTTATTGAAATATAATCTGTCGGGTTGTTGAAATATAATTAATGCTAATACAGTTTTTTGGGGGGTTGACAAGGTGCTGTTTAATTTTTATATTACCAAAAATATATTCCTGTTTTCGGTACCTTTAATAGCAGCTGAATATACTGCTGGCAGTTTCAGTGAGGAGACACTAGTTTAGCAGCCATAGGTTGCAAATACAATATGACTCTGATCCACAGAAGAAGGCTTGACCCATTCTGCAGAGGTTTGTTGTTTGCTGCATCAACTTTTTTTTAATTATTCAGAATATTGTCCTTGAATTTAGCAATGATAAAATGAGCTGGTGTTAAGCAAATTTGCTAATCTGTGAAGGAAGAAAGATATTCTGTAAAGTAATTAGGATTTCTCTTGAGATTACGTGATCTGGAACTTTGTCTTTTCTAAACAAAGGAACTTATAGCTTGAGTAAGCTTTTGTTGTTTTAGGTGGTGGGATAGATGTAATCCTGAGGAGGGATCAGATAGACTTCCTTGGATATGAAGTTTAGATGGGAGAGCAGTTAATGTTGAAAACTACCCTGTTGACTATGTTACTGTGTCTTCACAACAGATGTAACTCTGTTCTGCATCAGAGTGCATTGAAGAGCCCAAGCATGTCTTGAGTTCTTGACTGTGCTGTGCTTTTACTGTTAAGAACGCTTATTTCTGGAGCTCTGAAAGCAAAACTCCTTAAAATCTGTGTGTGTTTACTTTGTAAATGGAGATGAGGTAAGATGTGTTGTGTGTTTATGCCTAAATCTAGGTTTTGCAGAGATGTTTATATTGGCATCTACACCACAAACAGTTTTTCAGAATTTGGTATTACTTGAACATTAGAAGTTGAATTGCTTTATTTTAACTGATATCCTTATAAGTGATGGTACTTATGGTATCCATAGGTGATGGTACTGCCTATAATTATCTCGTACTTTAATTTTCATTTGGAGTTGTTTTCTGTCAGTTATATGTTTCAGTTATAGCTTATATACCTTTAATTTCCTGAATATTAAACCATTTCTAATGCTTAAATACCTGTTTTCCCCATGTGGTCAACACGCAGCCATTATTGGGTGTTCTGTCTACTGTTGTTCCCTTCAAAGTAAGTAATTTATTGTATAAGTCTGAGATTTTGGTGGCCCTTCTTCTTCTTCCTTGTATCAGAATCTATTTGCATCATCTCAACTGATTTCACCGACAATCTGGTTACTTATGCTCCTTCACACACTAAAGTAACGTTGAGTTGTGTTGCATCAGTTTGTTTGACAGATAAAAGGAAGAATATTTCTTATGTCTTCAATGAGGAAGTTAGTACAGTTTAAACATTGTAGAGACATGCCATCTGCAAAGAAAGAGAACATTATCTGTTTTCCTTGAGAAAATAAAACAAAAAAATGCAATGTGCATGTCCTGTCAGAGCATTTGCATTGCTTGTACAAGGTACAAAAAAGGCACCCCAAGCATACTTCTTTTTTTTCAGGTAGAAAATTAGTTTTCAAAACTGGCAAAAATTAAAAAACATCGGCACAAAAAAATGTGCATATTTGAAGGTTCATGTGAGCAAAGGTACAGAAACAATTATCTGAAGCTGCAGCCTCCATGTAGGTCCTTATCTCAGGGACCTGTGTGACCAGATGCCAGAGCTGCGTGTCTCCTGGTCATTTTTCCTTCTATGCACGTTATATTTTATATATGCTTCCATCTAGATATACGATGAGGCAGAATGCCTGTTCCAAGTAAGCACTTTGGATTCCATCTCCAAGCTCTTCTTCAATCAATATTGTTTGCAATGATCGAGTGCTGTGTAGAGTCTCCTTTTCTTGTCTAACCTCAGCCAGGAAACACAACAGATGGGTTTCACCGTACTTTTTTGGCAAGGAGCAACATGAAAGTAGAAATAAACCTTATTACGTATGTGCTTCTCTGCACGATGCTTGTAACGTGCAATAAATATCACTAAAAAAGTGCAAACTTACTGCCAGTTAACCATTAATCAGGGAGGAAAAAAAGGTTTTGTAGAGTGAGTTTGAGAGCAAATGCATCCTAAACTTTATATTAAAAACTGATTGCAGGGTGTGTTTTTCGTGGACGTTGATGTGTGCTTGCACAGAGACAGTTTATCTTAGTGTGCTGCCATAAAATGAAAGAACATGTGGTTACGTGTTTTTTCCAGAAACGGCAAATCCACAGTTGTATGAGCAATGAAACGAATATGTAAGATGTAACAGAGTAAAGGAATATAATTAGAAGACAAAATTGTGTCTCTTGAATTTTGTTTTCAACAAAACTCATTTTCGCTAATTACCACTTAACATGTTAAATAATCTGAAGCCTGTCAATACGTGTAAATCATATGGGCCTGTTTGATGTGTTCAAGAAAACCTGTAACATATTTTCTGAGCTTCGAATGATAAAACTTTTTGGCAACACATTTGAGGTGATGAAAGCTGATAAATCTGTAAAATACTTCCAGCTGAAATGGAGATTATCAGTAAGATTTTATTTTAATAATGGTTATTTCATTGTGCAGCTTAATTGTTAGACAAGTTTCTCTAAGTTAGTATCCCAAATGATTGGATTTGGACTTGGATGACCTCTAAGGGTCCCTTCCAACCCAAACCATCCTACAATTTGGGTTTTTTTAACCCTATCAACTAAGATAATTAAAAGCTTAAGGATACCTTTAAATTTAGTGATTAATGAGCACTTGGCTTCTTTGGGTGAGGCAATCTTTCTGGTACCACTGTGGGATGTTGCACTGTGGTTCTACCCAGGACTGGACAGTATGTTCATTTTCTTAATAGCATTTCTTCACTTCTGAAGAGATTTATTTAAATCACTTCTTTAAGGAGGCGCTGATTTCTGTGATATCCAGAGGTACCATGATGTTCAACACCTTCCATGGTTTCCCTTTATATATATGTGTTTATATAGATTCTGGTGGTGGTCCTAGTCACTTCTTTTTCCCCAGTGGCTGATAAAACCTTCTCTGACTCTGTGGAGACTCACCAAGCCTGTTCCCTGAAAACCAGCATGGTCTCTTTAAGTAACTGGATAGTTGTAGTCTGAAGGCGAAGTTGATGCAATTCATCCTGCCTCTTCAATGAATTAATTGCTTCACTGGCATCAGTTTTGTGTGGTTCTACTAATGTTAGTGAAGGAAACAGTCAAGATTCAACCATGGCAATTTGTATAATACAGGAGCAGATATAGTTATTCCTATCAGTTCTACACAATAACAGGCTTTACGTTCATGTGCAACACCTTCAGTTACAGAGTTTTGATACCGGTTGGTTCACCAATACTGATAGAAATGATCTGTTCAAATCCATGGTAAATCAATAAAATGTCTGAGAAGCATAAGAGGAAAGAATGAAAAATGTTTTCCCTATGTTATACTTTGTCTCTCAGTAACTCTAGATTCTGTTTTTCTTTAGTAACCTTAAGGCATTTGAGGCTAAGTTGGCTTCCAGATGACACGTTTAGTTATACATATTCCCTCTTACTCATCTCTCCTCGTGCTGAAGGCGCTAGATTCCTCACAGACCCACGTTTCTGTTTTTTGCTGCAGACTTTAACAGCCAGGATAGTGAAGAACCCTAAGACAGCATTAACTAATGCAATCTCTGTTCACTTCTGATTCAGCAGTAGCATTTTGTGATGTTTTGTAAGTAATAGGCAGCATGTGTCTGTTTCTGTTCTTCAGCTTCAGTAAAACCAGAAAATGTCAGGAAGACTAGTATTTTTTACAATCATTAAATTTGTTCATCTTTTCTGTTGACACCCAGTCCCTTCAAAGATAGTTGGTTTATTATGGCTAGATCACAATAAGCCATAATAAGCTGACTTAAATATTTTATGGAGACTATAGATGTTAGTTTTAAACACATGGTCTGCATTTCTATTTTCTTTTTTTGAGATACAATTCCTTTTTCTTAAGAGCTAGATGACAGCATGGCCTAAATCACTCCTCCCATGTGGAGTGAAAGAAAGTGTTTATGGTACTGAAATATATATTGGAATGCCATAGGTGGTCCCTAACTCTTTAATTACTGGAGATATTAGACAGAAGTGTTACAAGTAAATTTTTTTGATACCTTTCAGGTTCTTTGTTCTTCTCCTTACACCATGTATCTCTGGGCAGGAACTCTACTGCTGAGTTCTGCCTGCTATGGATCTTGTTGCTTGCTGGTTCTCTAGATCCTTGGAAGCTGAATGTAATTTTTTCTTCTTCTTAAAGAAGTGCTCATAAATACTTTTATCTGTCTACTTTTACATTAGAAAGTATAAAGGAAACATAAAGACGGTTTCCGTTTTTTGTCTTCTGTTAAGGTGTTTGTCACTTGCAAAAGTACCAGCTGTGTGTAGATCCTTTTCATGCTGAATTAAAAGTGATTCTATGTATTTTTAATTCTCCTCTTCAGCTGCACTGAACAAATTTCTAAGCAGATCTCTCCATTGTAACAATATGTAATTAAAAAATATAAATCAGTATGTTAAACCTCAAGTCTTTTCATGTTGCCATCCCTATTGCTTTTTTTTGCTGTTGTTTTCCCATCCCCTTTGAGACTGAGTGTAGAAAACCTACTCTTCTGTATCCTTATGAAATATTCCGTGCTCTAGTGAGCCATTTAATATAGATTTCTCTTGCTTTAGGTTCCTGATGCTGTAAACTTAAGATATTCTGCTCTTCCTCCACCCAAAAGTACAGACTAAAAGACAGTTTGGTCTTTTCAAATACAGTCACTTTGAAAGAACAAATTTATGCCCTTGGTGATGGGATTTCCTCTTGGTGGGTTGGGGGAGATATCAATTTCAAAACATGCTGTGCTTAGCCAGTCGAATAACTGAACCATGTTTAAAAGCAAACTTTGTTGACAATACTTTAGGGGACATGAAGGGGTAACCTGGGAAGCTTTTTAGTGTTAATTGATTTTTCATTAATTTGATGTTTTAGAATCAAATGACGTCATTATAATGATATTTTGAAATATTACTGTGATAGGACAATGTTCTTTTCTCATTGCACTCGTTGCACCTTTTTTAAAAAGCAAGTAGTCTTTCTAGACAATTCAGACGTTATTTAGGGGCAATATTAGTAATACTTCATGGTAGAATTATAAATCCATTTTTGTATCTTCAGTACGATCCTCTAATCACTTATGTTGATATTGCTGTTGCTTAAGGTCATTTGAGATATTTCTAGTAGGAAGCACATTAGTGATATATTTAAGAGAAGAGATAAGACCAAATTTCTCATCAAGGGACTGTGGACATCAGCCTTCTAAGATCTCTCTGCTATGCGGTGGTCTGTAAAGACCTTTCTGCACAGAATTGTGTCATTTAAATGAAGATTAATTTCTATTATTGTGTCCTCCTACTGCTTGACATTAAGAAATCCTTTACCTTTTTTGTTTTGTGTATATTTTTTATTGTTAAGTCAGATTTTTTTTTTACTCCTGCTTTCTTATTTGAACTTACAATGCTTGATATGATCAAATGGCTGTGTTAGGGCTTTAGTTACGTACACTATGTGAAGCTTCTATGTGTGGAGACTTGTTTAGGTGATATGAACCCTCTTGTGGCACTAATATCTTTCTCTCAGCTTCCTCACTGGTGCCAAACAATAATAGTTCTTCCTAGTGTTTCCTAGAAAATTCTAGGTGCCCCAGATATGAGATACTACATAAGGTCAAAATACTGTTAAACATACTTGTTTGCTTTGTTACTTTGGCTGCAAGTATTTGGGTTATTGAAAGGATAAGGATGTTTGCTTAGTGTGTGTAAGAAGTTTCTAGTTTAAACAAGTTGAAACTAGTTTTTTTTTTTCTCAAATGGCTGTTGCTTTTCAACCCCTGTTATATGTTGTACGTGCCAAGGGCTGCTGCAGTGATCTTTTCTGCCTTGTTAACTACTCCCAGTTGTTCTTCTGTAAGAACGCCGTATTGAGTTTTTCTGCTGTGTTTAAATAAAAAAAATAACCTAGTTCAAATAATCCACGTGTTGTAAGACCTTTGTAAGTCTTCTGGATGCAATAGAATTTGTTCTTCCTCATCCATCCATCGTAGGCTCATTCAGGGGGTTGAAAAGGAGAGATGTGTGTCAGGAGCCTGGATTTACAGCTGAGATTGAGTTAAAACACTTTTTCTGTCCCCAAAAGAGTATGCAAAATACACATTTTGGGTGATACTTTGAAAGAAGCATTTAACCACCTTGACCATCGGACAGCATTATAGGCCATATGCACTCCATTTAACATACGTGTGGATTCACTGAGAGTCACTCCAGCCACAGTTTTAATTCACTGTAAACAACACCAGATACTTCGTAAAGTTGATTGTAGCAACATTGTCTTTTGGGGAAAGAAGGATGTACAGTCCTGTTGCAGCAAGTGACCTGGAACATTTGTGTCATGCTACAGAATGCTCCAGAGAGCGTCTGTAGCCCACTTGAGCTTCACCTGCTACCTCCTCGTTAGATTAATGGTGGCAAAAGGTGGACGCAGCTAGCTGTTGAGCTTTGGTGCCATTTCCAAAGGTAGTAAAATGCTTCTTGCACGGTGCATAGAATTTAGGTGATGTGGTACATCATTAAATTCTCCTACGAATTAAAGGTAAATTCATGTAGAACTTAACTTGGGCATGAAGTATAGTGGTAAACTGTGTCCACGTTTCAATACATATTAGCAAAGAACTGACACTGGGTGCTTCAAAATATCACAGCGTTCAGTCTTTGTTACAGTATGGGTTGCTGATTTTTGTTTAATTAGGAAGACTTCTATTCACTGAAAGAAGCATCAAGTACCAGCCAGTACTAGGGTTGGAAGCCTTAAAATTGCCAGTGCTTCTAAAAATGGTTAAGCACGTGTAAATTTTTTTTTTTTGACAGAACCATTTTTAGGGCTTCTGAGAACTATTGAACTCTTCCAATAAGGCACACAGGAAGTCACTATCTTAACAATAATTTTTAAGCTGTTGTTTGATTTTACCACTCAAAACTGTTCTCCTCTTAGTTATGTTGGAAGATAGGCTGCACAAAGAAGTCTTATGTTGTGACAGTGTGAGTGTAAAATGCAAGGTAGGATATTAATCACATATTTTACCTGTTATATCTTCAGTTAGTGTCTTGTGTTCTGTATTTCAGACAGCTTTGAAAACAAACATGTCCCTTTCATTGAAAAATAGATTTCTATTATCCAAATTGAACAGTATTGTCATTCCAGACAGGCTAAATAGGTTCTGGGTTGTCTTATCATCCAAAGAGCTTATGAAGGACTAGAAGAGTAGGAAAAAACTCAACCTGCTTTTGTAGAATAAGCACTAATTAATAAGTATTTATTAACATCCTTCTCTTCCCCCCAGCCTTTCCTCATGTATGCAGAGCTGTGATGAGCAGGTAGGCAAGTGACATGAGATGTGTTGATCTCCTTGAAAGCAAACAGTAAGGCTCAAGAGAATTTCCGATTGAGATGTTAACGCTTAAGATCATTCAGGTTTTTCAAGCAACGGTGGTTTCCTTCAGAGTAAAAACAATAGTTCAAATCAAAGCCATGCCAGCTCTCTGCCGTCAGTTTATTATGGGATTACGATAGATCTGAAATGTTATTTTAAGACTATTATTAACTCTTAATTGACATTTAATTCTGTCTAGTTTTAATATAAACACTTTTCTGTTAAGTGTTTTGCAGAACAAAGGGGAAAGTATTTTTGTTACGTACACAGAGGCACTTTTAGTGACGTCTGATGTAATATTACATCAAGGAGAAATAGCTGTGATTTAATGAGCACAAAGATAGCTAAGGTTCATAACAAGGACTGTTACTGATATTATTGGAAGGGTTTAAAAAGAGTCTTCTTGCCCTGCCCATGGCCCCAGAATTTAACCACTGAAGTAGATTGTGCCAGGAAGGAGGATTTTGTCTGCAAAACTGCAGAACTGGGTCTTTGGGTTCTGTGTAGTTAAAATAATGTTTTGTTGAACATGCCTCAGCAGAGGTCTTACAGCCACCTGACATCTTTCTGCAGAGGTCACACCCCTTTGGCCATACAACACAGAATCACAGAATCACAGAATCACCGGGTTGGAAGAGACCCACTGGGTCATCGAGTCCAACCACTCCCACAAAACACTAAACCATGTCCCTCAGGACCTCGTCCACCCGTGACACGTGTGTGCTGGCTTGCTCAAGAAGAGAATCTTGCATCCAAGGCCTACAGGGTGCTCTTGAACTGTTTTAATGGTACTATATGATTTACTGATTACATTTGATCATTCTAGGGATAGGGAGACAGGCACAGGCAAAGACTGTTTTGATGCCTTGGTATTACCAGTGCTTCTAAAAATCATTAAACCAATATTTTTTGTATGCTTTTGGCAGAACCATTTTTTCAGAGGTTCTGAAGACTCTGTCATGCCAAAGGCAGCTGTGCAGTGTGCAGGCCAAGCCTCTGGCACCTCCCTGGAGAAGTGTTAACTCTCCCTTTCTAAGCCACAGCAGCATTTTGAAATCCAGACATTATCTTTTGTTCAAAAAAAAAATCAGGTCAGCCCTCAGCACTTACAAGTTTTGTGTAATTTATGTAATACCAAGGAGCTTATTGTGAATTAATTGAAGCCTCATAAAAATTAGTATTTACTGCCCACAAGAATTATAGGCTTCTACATTGTGAGCTACCAGAAGTGAAGAAACAAGATGAAATTTGGGTTTTGCCTGCTCTTGAAAGGATGGTGAGACCTTGATGTTGGAGCACGAGTTTGTGTGCGAGTCCAGCTGTGGAAGCCAGTTCCTCAATACGTACCCAGTGTTGTTAATGACCTTGAGCCAGAACGTATTACTCGCAACCGTCTGTTGAATAATGATGTTTTGGAGGCCAGACATGAACCTTGTGTAAATAACAGTAGGCACAATTTCATTCTGTATAACTGAATTCTTAGTGTGAAGAATATATGGGAAGTGAACAGAGTGGTTGCAGCTGGAGAAGTGAGCTGAAGAAGAATTATTCTTTCCTGCATGAACTCACTGACTGGTGGTGCTCAAAATGAAATAATATTTTTCTAAAAGGTGTGGTATGCAGGAGTGGTTACCCAGGGAATATTGAGCCTGACTCACTTAATGTGGATCACGTAGCATCAGTAGAGGGGCTGTGATAATGACAAAATTGGAAGTCATCCTTAAATATAGAAGAAAATCAGGATATTGTACAGAAATAACTGAGATGACATTGAGAACTGGGCTAAGACATGTGGAATCAAATTCAAAATGTAAAATCGAAGGTCATACCTTATTAGTAAAAGCAGAGTTTTGTAGTATAGGAACTTGTGATGAGATCCTCATTATAGATAAATAGTACTTGGACGATCATGGGATGCACTTTAGTAGTTCCCGTGATACGCATGAAAACAAGTGAACAGAATTTTCTGCTCTGTTAGTATAGGTTCATGATTTTCTGAACAGTTTAATGAGTGAGGTGAAGAGGCTATCATGTGAGAGGGAGACGTGAGGAGAGTATTCATCCTTAAATAGATATGGTAGCAAAAGTAAAAGAGCTGAAATGGCTGCAGAAGGAAAGCGGTATAGACAAATGCTGAATGAATTGAGGCTGAATACTGGAAAAGGCTTCTTGGTGGATAGAGCATCTAAATCCTGCCACAGATTTCTGGGGAAAGGGACAGGAAAACATTGTAGAGGTTTCCTTAATAGGAAGATCATGCTTTACATACATCTTACAACATCTTAGTCCTGTGCTTATAAGAAATGTGTTATGCCAGTAGCACTCTCTATGCTTTATTCAAACTCTTCTCTTAAACTGAGAAAAGTGTGCATGTTCACAACTATTACATCTTGGAGACAATCTACTCTTGGAGTACTAGCCTGTTGTAATAAATGCGGTACAAGTATATGGATATGCAGGCTAAATGTATAATGTTAAGAGAAGAATATATTTAATTAATGTATTATATATTTCACAACAATAGAATGTACAAATATCCTTCAAAAGGTGCTCAAATATTTAATCAAAACTTCAGGGAGGAAAATTCAGGTGGAAGTTAGATGGGCTACAGTTAGTAATTTCTAGATGCTTATATTAGTCGCTGATCTGAGAAAGCTCATAAATTCTTAAAAGCCTATTTTAGATTTTAGTACAGTATTGAACTGTTTTCTTAAATTCCTTATGGTCTCAGATTACACCCATGGAACGTCAGCTATGCTTACCCAAAATATTTTCAAATTTAGCTGAGGGGTTGCAACACAGGGAAATACTTCAAAGAAGGAAGCACATATCTGGTGTTGACAGTTCTGCAAAATGATGGGAATATGCATGTACAATTTTCAGGATTTTCACTGTAATAAAAAAAAAATAGATCTTTATTCTTCCAAAAAAAAACCTCCACTGCAAACCCCAACCCTTGTTGCAACAGATTTTTACTTTAAAAATAGCATTTGTTCTTCTGCTTTAAACTGGGGAGTACTGAGGCTTTTTTATCATAGCAGCATATTCTGTCGCCATTGAAAACCAGTGTAGAAAAAGCCAAGTGTCTTAAGTTGCCATCTTTTTGTTTAGTTTCTGTTCAGATCTTAGATACCTTGGAATTAGGAATTTTTAAGCCCAATAAGTAAAAAGAGTAAGAAAATTCAGAGTTCATTGTTGTATGTTTACAACATAAGGATATCTGTAAGTTTGACATTTTAAATAGTGAGTAAAAGAAAGATTACTGAGCATAATGGGATTGACTGGCCCCTGCCTCAACCTTACCTGTGCTGCTACCACCCATAGCCTTTCCTTACCTAACAACCTCTGATGTGTAAAAGGCCAAATGTAAAGTCCTGTAGGTTGGACCAGAGCCTCTGAAGAACCATGTAGGTTAAAATAATGCTCTTAAAGTGATGTTTCTGTTAAAGA